>CAJUYC020000062.1:0-25309 GCA_910591585.2 Nysson spinosus | reverse complement strand
TCAGAGAGAAAACTTACCTTTGCGTCGAAACCATGCCCTTCCAAAATTCTTTTCGATGAAATTCTCGATGCCATTCGATTTTTCACGTCAATTTACACGTGAAAATGCGGTCTCTCGTTTCTGAAATAGGGAAATCTGGAAAAAGTGCGAAACTATCGCCTGAAATGCGAAATCTGTCGATTTCAGAGAGAAAACTTACCTTTGCGTCGAAACCATGCCCTTCCAAAATTCTTTTCGATGAAATTCTCGATGCCATTCGATTTTTCACGTCAATTTACACGGAAAATGCGGTCTCTCGTTTCTGAAATAGGGAAATCTGGAAAAAGTGCGAAACTATCGCCTGAAATGCGAAATCTGTCGATTTCAGAGAGAAAACTTACCTTTGCGTCGAAACCATGCCCTTCCAAAATTCTTTTCGATGAAATTCTCGATGCCATTCGATTTTTCACGTCAATTTACACGGAAAATGCGGTCTCTCGTTTCTGAAATAGGGAAATCTGGAAAAAGTGCGAAACTATCGCCTGAAATGCGAAATCTGTCGATTTCAGAGAGAAAACTTACCTTTGCGTCGAAACCATGCCCTTCCAAAATTCTTTTCGATGAAATTCTCGATGCCATTCGATTTTTCACGTCAATTTACACGGAAAATGCGGTCTCTCGTTTCTGAAATAGGGAAATCTGGAAAAAGTGCGAAACTATCGCCTGAAATGCGAAATCTGTCGATTTCAGAGAGAAAACTTACCTTTGCGTCGAAACCATGCCCTTCCAAAATTCTTTTCGATGAAATTCTCGATGCCATTCGATTTTTCACGTCAATTTACACGGAAAATGCGGTCTCTCGTTTCTGAAATAGGGAAATCTGGAAAAAGTGCGAAACTATCGCCTGAAATGCGAAATCTGTCGATTTCAGAGAGAAAACTTACCTTTGCGTCGAAACCATGCCCTTCCAAAATTCTTTTCGATGAAATTCTCGATGCCATTCGATTTTTCACGTCAATTTACACGGAAAATGCGGTCTCTCGTTTCTGAAATAGGGAAATCTGGAAAAAGTGCGAAACTATCGCCTGAAATGCGAAATCTGTCGATTTCAGAGAGAAAACTTACCTTTGCGTCGAAACCATGCCCTTCCAAAATTCTTTTCGATGAAATTCTCGATGCCATTCGATTTTTCACGTCAATTTACACGGAAAATGCGGTCTCTCGTTTCTGAAATAGGGAAATCTGGAAAAAGTGCGAAACTATCGCCTGAAATGCGAAATCTGTCGATTTCAGAGAGAAAACTTACCTTTGCGTCGAAACCATGCCCTTCCAAAATTCTTTTCGATGAAATTCTCGATGCCATTCGATTTTTCACGTCAATTTACACGGAAAATGCGGTCTCTCGTTTCTGAAATAGGGAAATCTGGAAAAAGTGCGAAACTATCGCCTGAAATGCGAAATCTGTCGATTTCAGAGAGAAAACTTACCTTTGCGTCGAAACCATGCCCTTCCAAAATTCTTTTCGATGAAATTCTCGATGCCATTCGATTTTTCACGTCAATTTACACGGAAAATGCGGGTCTCTCGTTTCTGAAATAGGGAAATCTGGAAAAAGTGCGAAACTATCGCCTGAAATGCGAAATCTGTCGATTTCAGAGAGAAAACTTACCTTTGCGTCGAAACCATGCCCTTCCAAAATTCTTTTCGATGAAATTCTCGATGCCATTCGATTTTTCACGTCAATTTACACGGAAAATGCGGTCTCTCGTTTCTGAAATAGGGAAATCTGGAAAAAGTGCGAAACTATCGCCTGAAATGCGAAATCTGTCGATTTCAGAGAGAAAACTTACCTTTGCGTCGAAACCATGCCCTTCCAAAATTCTTTTCGATGAAATTCTCGATGCCATTCGATTTTTCACGTCAATTTACACGGAAAATGCGGTCTCTCGTTTCTGAAATAGGGAAATCTGGAAAAAGTGCGAAACTATCGCCTGAAATGCGAAATCTGTCGATTTCAGAGAGAAAACTTACCTTTGCGTCGAAACCATGCCCTTCCAAAATTCTTTTCGATGAAATTCTCGATGCCATTCGATTTTTCACGTCAATTTACACGGAAAATGCGGTCTCTCGTTTCTGAAATAGGGAAATCTGGAAAAAGTGCGAAACTATCGCCTGAAATGCGAAATCTGTCGATTTCAGAGAGAAAACTTACCTTTGCGTCGAAACCATGCCCTTCCAAAATTCTTTTCGATGAAATTCTCGATGCCATTCGATTTTTCACGTCAATTTACACGGAAAATGCGGTCTCTCGTTTCTGAAATAGGGAAATCTGGAAAAAGTGCGAAACTATCGCCTGAAATGCGAAATCTGTCGATTTCAGAGAGAAAACTTACCTTTGCGTCGAAACCATGCCCTTCCAAAATTCTTTTCGATGAAATTCTCGATGCCATTCGATTTTTTCACGTCAATTTACACGGAAAATGCGGTCTCTCGTTTCTGAAATAGGGAAATCTGGAAAAAGTGCGAAACTATCGCCTGAAATGCGAAATCTGTCGATTTCAGAGAGAAAACTTACCTTTGCGTCGAAACCATGCCCTTCCAAAATTCTTTCGATGAAATTCTCGATGCCATTCGATTTTTTCACGTCAATTTACACGGAAAATGCGGTCTCTCGTTTCTGAAATAGGGAAATCTGGAAAAAGTGCGAAACTATCGCCTGAAATGCGAAATCTGTCGATTTCAGAGAGAAAACTTACCTTTGCGTCGAAACCATGCCCTTCCAAAATTCTTTTCGATGAAATTCTCGATGCCATTCGATTTTTCACGTCAATTTACACGGAAAATGCGGTCTCTCGTTTCTGAAATAGGGAAATCTGGAAAAAGTGCGAAACTATCGCCTGAAATGCGAAATCTGTCGATTTCAGAGAGAAAACTTACCTTTGCGTCGAAACCATGCCCTTCCAAAATTCTTTTCGATGAAATTCTCGATGCCATTCGATTTTTCACGTCAATTTACACGGAAAATGCGGTCTCTCGTTTCTGAAATAGGGAAATCTGGAAAAAGTGCGAAACTATCGCCTGAAATGCGAAATCTGTCGATTTCAGAGAGAAAACTTACCTTTGCGTCGAAACCATGCCCTTCCAAAATTCTTTTCGATGAAATTCTCGATGCCATTCGATTTTTCACGTCAATTTACACGGAAAATGCGGTCTCTCGTTTCTGAAATAGGGAAATCTGGAAAAAGTGCGAAACTATCGCCTGAAATGCGAAATCTGTCGATTTCAGAGAGAAAACTTACCTTTGCGTCGAAACCATGCCCTTCCAAAATTCTTTTCGATGAAATTCTCGATGCCATTCGATTTTTCACGTCAATTTACACGGAAAATGCGGTCTCTCGTTTCTGAAATAGGGAAATCTGGAAAAAGTGCGAAACTATCGCCTGAAATGCGAAATCTGTCGATTTCAGAGAGAAAACTTACCTTTGCGTCGAAACCATGCCCTTCCAAAATTCTTTTCGATGAAATTCTCGATGCCATTCGATTTTTCACGTCAATTTACACGGAAAATGCGGTCTCTCGTTTCTGAAATAGGGAAATCTGGAAAAAGTGCGAAACTATCGCCTGAAATGCGAAATCTGTCGATTTCAGAGAGAAAACTTACCTTTGCGTCGAAACCATGCCCTTCCAAAATTCTTTTCGATGAAATTCTCGATGCCATTCGATTTTTCACGTCAATTTACACGGAAAATGCGGTCTCTCGTTTCTGAAATAGGGAAATCTGGAAAAAGTGCGAAACTATCGCCTGAAATGCGAAATCTGTCGATTTCAGAGAGAAAACTTACCTTTGCGTCGAAACCATGCCCTTCCAAAATTCTTTTCGATGAAATTCTCGATGCCATTCGATTTTTCACGTCAATTTACACGGAAAATGCGGTCTCTCGTTTCTGAAATAGGGAAATCTGGAAAAAGTGCGAAACTATCGCCTGAAATGCGAAATCTGTCGATTTCAGAGAGAAAACTTACCTTTGCGTCGAAACCATGCCCTTCCAAAATTCTTTTCGATGAAATTCTCGATGCCATTCGATTTTTCACGTCAATTTACACGGAAAATGCGGTCTCTCGTTTCTGAAATAGGGAAATCTGGAAAAAGTGCGAAACTATCGCCTGAAATGCGAAATCTGTCGATTTCAGAGAGAAAACTTACCTTTGCGTCGAAACCATGCCCTTCCAAAATTCTTTTCGATGAAATTCTCGATGCCATTCGATTTTTCACGTCAATTTACACGGAAAATGCGGTCTCTCGTTTCTGAAATAGGGAAATCTGGAAAAAGTGCGAAACTATCGCCTGAAATGCGAAATCTGTCGATTTCAGAGAGAAAACTTACCTTTGCGTCGAAACCATGCCCTTCCAAAATTCTTTTCGATGAAATTCTCGATGCCATTCGATTTTTCACGTCAATTTACACGGAAAATGCGGTCTCTCGTTTCTGAAATAGGGAAATCTGGAAAAAGTGCGAAACTATCGCCTGAAATGCGAAATCTGTCGATTTCAGAGAGAAAACTTACCTTTGCGTCGAAACCATGCCCTTCCAAAATTCTTTTCGATGAAATTCTCGATGCCATTCGATTTTTCACGTCAATTTACACGGAAAATGCGGTCTCTCGTTTCTGAAATAGGGAAATCTGGAAAAAGTGCGAAACTATCGCCTGAAATGCGAAATCTGTCGATTTCAGAGAGAAAACTTACCTTTGCGTCGAAACCATGCCCTTCCAAAATTCTTTTCGATGAAATTCTCGATGCCATTCGATTTTTCACGTCAATTTACACGGAAAATGCGGTCTCTCGTTTCTGAAATAGGGAAATCTGGAAAAAGTGCGAAACTATCGCCTGAAATGCGAAATCTGTCGATTTCAGAGAGAAAACTTACCTTTGCGTCGAAACCATGCCCTTCCAAAATTCTTTTCGATGAAATTCTCGATGCCATTCGATTTTTCACGTCAATTTACACGGAAAATGCGGTCTCTCGTTTCTGAAATAGGGAAATCTGGAAAAAGTGCGAAACTATCGCCTGAAATGCGAAATCTGTCGATTTCAGAGAGAAAACTTACCTTTGCGTCGAAACCATGCCCTTCCAAAATTCTTTTCGATGAAATTCTCGATGCCATTCGATTTTTCACGTCAATTTACACGGAAAATGCGGTCTCTCGTTTCTGAAATAGGGAAATCTGGAAAAAGTGCGAAACTATCGCCTGAAATGCGAAATCTGTCGATTTCAGAGAGAAAACTTACCTTTGCGTCGAAACCATGCCCTTCCAAAATTCTTTTCGATGAAATTCTCGATGCCATTCGATTTTTCACGTCAATTTACACGGAAAATGCGGTCTCTCGTTTCTGAAATAGGGAAATCTGGAAAAAGTGCGAAACTATCGCCTGAAATGCGAAATCTGTCGATTTCAGAGAGAAAACTTACCTTTGCGTCGAAACCATGCCCTTCCAAAATTCTTTTCGATGAAATTCTCGATGCCATTCGATTTTTCACGTCAATTTACACGGAAAATGCGGTCTCTCGTTTCTGAAATAGGGAAATCTGGAAAAAGTGCGAAACTATCGCCTGAAATGCGAAATCTGTCGATTTCAGAGAGAAAACTTACCTTTGCGTCGAAACCATGCCCTTCCAAAATTCTTTTCGATGAAATTCTCGATGCCATTCGATTTTTCACGTCAATTTACACGGAAAATGCGGTCTCTCGTTTCTGAAATAGGGAAATCTGGAAAAAGTGCGAAACTATCGCCTGAAATGCGAAATCTGTCGATTTCAGAGAGAAAACTTACCTTTGCGTCGAAACCATGCCCTTCCAAAATTCTTTTCGATGAAATTCTCGATGCCATTCGATTTTTCACGTCAATTTACACGGAAAATGCGGTCTCTCGTTTCTGAAATAGGGAAATCTGGAAAAAGTGCGAAACTATCGCCTGAAATGCGAAATCTGTCGATTTCAGAGAGAAAACTTACCTTTGCGTCGAAACCATGCCCTTCCAAAATTCTTTTCGATGAAATTCTCGATGCCATTCGATTTTTCACGTCAATTTACACGGAAAATGCGGTCTCTCGTTTCTGAAATAGGGAAATCTGGAAAAAGTGCGAAACTATCGCCTGAAATGCGAAATCTGTCGATTTCAGAGAGAAAACTTACCTTTGCGTCGAAACCATGCCCTTCCAAAATTCTTTTCGATGAAATTCTCGATGCCATTCGATTTTTCACGTCAATTTACACGGAAAATGCGGTCTCTCGTTTCTGAAATAGGGAAATCTGGAAAAAGTGCGAAACTATCGCCTGAAATGCGAAATCTGTCGATTTCAGAGAGAAAACTTACCTTTGCGTCGAAACCATGCCCTTCCAAAATTCTTTTCGATGAAATTCTCGATGCCATTCGATTTTTCACGTCAATTTACACGGAAAATGCGGTCTCTCGTTTCTGAAATAGGGAAATCTGGAAAAAGTGCGAAACTATCGCCTGAAATGCGAAATCTGTCGATTTCAGAGAGAAAACTTACCTTTGCGTCGAAACCATGCCCTTCCAAAATTCTTTTCGATGAAATTCTCGATGCCATTCGATTTTTCACGTCAATTTACACGGAAAATGCGGTCTCTCGTTTCTGAAATAGGGAAATCTGGAAAAAGTGCGAAACTATCGCCTGAAATGCGAAATCTGTCGATTTCAGAGAGAAAACTTACCTTTGCGTCGAAACCATGCCCTTCCAAAATTCTTTTCGATGAAATTCTCGATGCCATTCGATTTTTCACGTCAATTTACACGGAAAATGCGGTCTCTCGTTTCTGAAATAGGGAAATCTGGAAAAAGTGCGAAACTATCGCCTGAAATGCGAAATCTGTCGATTTCAGAGAGAAAACTTACCTTTGCGTCGAAACCATGCCCTTCCAAAATTCTTTTCGATGAAATTCTCGATGCCATTCGATTTTTCACGTCAATTTACACGGAAAATGCGGTCTCTCGTTTCTGAAATAGGGAAATCTGGAAAAAGTGCGAAACTATCGCCTGAAATGCGAAATCTGTCGATTTCAGAGAGAAAACTTACCTTTGCGTCGAAACCATGCCCTTCCAAAATTCTTTTCGATGAAATTCTCGATGCCATTCGATTTTTCACGTCAATTTACACGGAAAATGCGGTCTCTCGTTTCTGAAATAGGGAAATCTGGAAAAAGTGCGAAACTATCGCCTGAAATGCGAAATCTGTCGATTTCAGAGAGAAAACTTACCTTTGCGTCGAAACCATGCCCTTCCAAAATTCTTTTCGATGAAATTCTCGATGCCATTCGATTTTTCACGTCAATTTACACGGAAAATGCGGTCTCTCGTTTCTGAAATAGGGAAATCTGGAAAAAGTGCGAAACTATCGCCTGAAATGCGAAATCTGTCGATTTCAGAGAGAAAACTTACCTTTGCGTCGAAACCATGCCCTTCCAAAATTCTTTTCGATGAAATTCTCGATGCCATTCGATTTTTCACGTCAATTTACACGGAAAATGCGGTCTCTCGTTTCTGAAATAGGGAAATCTGGAAAAAGTGCGAAACTATCGCCTGAAATGCGAAATCTGTCGATTTCAGAGAGAAAACTTACCTTTGCGTCGAAACCATGCCCTTCCAAAATTCTTTTCGATGAAATTCTCGATGCCATTCGATTTTTCACGTCAATTTACACGGAAAATGCGGTCTCTCGTTTCTGAAATAGGGAAATCTGGAAAAAGTGCGAAACTATCGCCTGAAATGCGAAATCTGTCGATTTCAGAGAGAAAACTTACCTTTGCGTCGAAACCATGCCCTTCCAAAATTCTTTTCGATGAAATTCTCGATGCCATTCGATTTTTCACGTCAATTTACACGGAAAATGCGGTCTCTCGTTTCTGAAATAGGGAAATCTGGAAAAAGTGCGAAACTATCGCCTGAAATGCGAAATCTGTCGATTTCAGAGAGAAAACTTACCTTTGCGTCGAAACCATGCCCTTCCAAAATTCTTTTCGATGAAATTCTCGATGCCATTCGATTTTTCACGTCAATTTACACGGAAAATGCGGTCTCTCGTTTCTGAAATAGGGAAATCTGGAAAAAGTGCGAAACTATCGCCTGAAATGCGAAATCTGTCGATTTCAGAGAGAAAACTTACCTTTGCGTCGAAACCATGCCCTTCCAAAATTCTTTTCGATGAAATTCTCGATGCCATTCGATTTTTCACGTCAATTTACACGGAAAATGCGGTCTCTCGTTTCTGAAATAGGGAAATCTGGAAAAAGTGCGAAACTATCGCCTGAAATGCGAAATCTGTCGATTTCAGAGAGAAAACTTACCTTTGCGTCGAAACCATGCCCTTCCAAAATTCTTTTCGATGAAATTCTCGATGCCATTCGATTTTTCACGTCAATTTACACGGAAAATGCGGTCTCTCGTTTCTGAAATAGGGAAATCTGGAAAAAGTGCGAAACTATCGCCTGAAATGCGAAATCTGTCGATTTCAGAGAGAAAACTTACCTTTGCGTCGAAACCATGCCCTTCCAAAATTCTTTTCGATGAAATTCTCGATGCCATTCGATTTTTCACGTCAATTTACACGGAAAATGCGGTCTCTCGTTTCTGAAATAGGGAAATCTGGAAAAAGTGCGAAACTATCGCCTGAAATGCGAAATCTGTCGATTTCAGAGAGAAAACTTACCTTTGCGTCGAAACCATGCCCTTCCAAAATTCTTTTCGATGAAATTCTCGATGCCATTCGATTTTTCACGTCAATTTACACGGAAAATGCGGTCTCTCGTTTCTGAAATAGGGAAATCTGGAAAAAGTGCGAAACTATCGCCTGAAATGCGAAATCTGTCGATTTCAGAGAGAAAACTTACCTTTGCGTCGAAACCATGCCCTTCCAAAATTCTTTTCGATGAAATTCTCGATGCCATTCGATTTTTCACGTCAATTTACACGGAAAATGCGGTCTCTCGTTTCTGAAATAGGGAAATCTGGAAAAAGTGCGAAACTATCGCCTGAAATGCGAAATCTGTCGATTTCAGAGAGAAAACTTACCTTTGCGTCGAAACCATGCCCTTCCAAAATTCTTTTCGATGAAATTCTCGATGCCATTCGATTTTTCACGTCAATTTACACGGAAAATGCGGTCTCTCGTTTCTGAAATAGGGAAATCTGGAAAAAGTGCGAAACTATCGCCTGAAATGCGAAATCTGTCGATTTCAGAGAGAAAACTTACCTTTGCGTCGAAACCATGCCCTTCCAAAATTCTTTTCGATGAAATTCTCGATGCCATTCGATTTTTCACGTCAATTTACACGGAAAATGCGGTCTCTCGTTTCTGAAATTGGGAAATCTGGAAAAAGTGCGAAACTATCGCCTGAAATGCGAAATCTGTCGATTTCAGAGAGAAAACTTACCTTTGCGTCGAAACCATGCCCTTCCAAAATTCTTTTCGATGAAATTCTCGATGCCATTCGATTTTTCACGTCAATTTACACGGAAAATGCGGTCTCTCGTTTCTGAAATAGGGAAATCTGGAAAAAGTGCGAAACTATCGCCTGAAATGCGAAATCTGTCGATTTCAGAGAGAAAACTTACCTTTGCGTCGAAACCATGCCCTTCCAAAATTCTTTTCGATGAAATTCTCGATGCCATTCGATTTTTCACGTCAATTTACACGGAAAATGCGGTCTCTCGTTTCTGAAATAGGGAAATCTGGAAAAAGTGCGAAACTATCGCCTGAAATGCGAAATCTGTCGATTTCAGAGAGAAAACTTACCTTTGCGTCGAAACCATGCCCTTCCAAAATTCTTTTCGATGAAATTCTCGATGCCATTCGATTTTTCACGTCAATTTACACGGAAAATGCGGTCTCTCGTTTCTGAAATAGGGAAATCTGGAAAAAGTGCGAAACTATCGCCTGAAATGCGAAATCTGTCGATTTCAGAGAGAAAACTTACCTTTGCGTCGAAACCATGCCCTTCCAAAATTCTTTTCGATGAAATTCTCGATGCCATTCGATTTTTCACGTCAATTTACACGGAAAATGCGGTCTCTCGTTTCTGAAATAGGGAAATCTGGAAAAAGTGCGAAACTATCGCCTGAAATGCGAAATCTGTCGATTTCAGAGAGAAAACTTACCTTTGCGTCGAAACCATGCTGTGACGGTCGCGTCACCCGGCACCCTTACATACACACATATACATATATACATATATATACATTTGTACATGAGCCTTCCAGAACATAGCCTTTACTAGGAAACCCTCTAAAAGAGAACAAGTAACTTAAAGAACAGAGCCTTCACTAGGAAACTCCCTAAAAGAGAACAAGTAGCTTAAACTCGTTACTAAAGCAATACGATACTCTGGAAGCCTCATCAAAGCTACGGAAGTCATTACTCACTTAAGAGATAAGATACCAAACCAAGCTACGGAAGTCATTACTCACTTAAGAGATAAGATACCAAACCAAGCTACGGAAGTCATTACTCACTTAAGAAATAAGATACCGCTCTAATGAACTAAAACTCTGTACAGGAAATTATAAAATCCTTCTAAGGTAAGAGAGTACTTGAACTTCGACCAAGGCTCTTCGCAACAAACCATATATGGAGCTTCGACCAAGGCTTCTTCGCAACAGCCATAAAAGGCTCGTACAATTTAACAGAAAGGTTTTTAACTACCTCTCCGAAATCGTAAAAGTTATACCCTGCATTCGTATGACACACGCTACAAAGTCCACTTTTCTCCGAGTATAAATACGGGCCCCTTTGCCCAGTAAAGTCAGTAACGCGGTAGTTAGCAGTACAGTAACCAGTAACGCGGTAGTTAGCAGTACAGTAACCAGTAACGGAGTAGTACAGCAAGAAGTAAGGAGTCAAGCGCGAAGTAACTCGATAGTCGGAAGAGTAAGAGTCAGTAGAAGTAACGAAGAATCAAACGCGAACCTAATATAACGCAGAGTGTGTCAAACGAATCAGGACAACGAGATCCATACGTAAGTTTAACCATTTGTACTTTAAGCCCAGCAATACCTGGCACATTGTAACGCACCATTGCATATATTAAATATATATATTTTTATACTTATGTTTAACCTAACATAAAGACTTTACACCACTGTTATCCTGCATGAACTGCATAATCTACGGAACGTAGATTCTAACGCATATGAATTGAACTTAGACTCTAACGCGTATTACCTTTGAAATTATAACGAGAATAAGAACGAGTCCCTACGTACCTCGAACATTTATTGAACATCACAGAGTTTCCCTTTGTACCTTAGTACTTAACCATAGCGAAACGATCCCCTACTTTAGTTACGATACCTCACGTACAGGCTCACGGTGAAGATAATCTCTTTTGATCAACGGTCTGATTTTCTACCTCACGAATCTTACAAACTCATGGTTTAATTCTCTATCGTACCAACCTAGAGTAACGGATACCATCACCATATCAACGCGAGATAAGAAAAGATCCACACGTAGAAACTTTAGACACCGACCTTACCGATCTGGGATCACGAGTATTCTACTCTTACCATCCGCAGTCTAAGGATCGAAAGATCATTGAATTTTGTATTAACCAACAGCCAGCGCGGGGCCGTGACACGATTTTTGGTGGCAGCGGTGGGATCTGTTTTTCGCTGCCAGAATAAAAACCTCTTTTCATTAACGTTAAAATCTGGTTAGGAGAGATCCTCTACGCTTGTTCAATATGCCTATCACACTAAAAGACAATGAAACCACAACACAAATCCAAGCTCGTCGCGAATACGCACCGACGCAAAGCCCCACAATTGCCAGTGGCGGTATACCACCACTTATACCGGGACTCGCTAGTACTTCAGGCACCGAAGCCATCATTATTCCTCAAATTACAATCAAAGACGCGATCGAAGCCGTACCAACGTTCGACGGAAGAGCACAAACATTCAGGGCATTTTCCGAAGGTTGCAAGGATGCTAAGGACATGATTCCTCCCCATGCAGAAATAAATCTAGTCAAATTAATTAAAAATCGCCTAAGAGGTAACGCTAAACATGTAGTTACCGGAAAAAGCTTCGTGACCATTGACTCCTTACTCGAATATTTGCAACACCGGTTCTCACCTCCAAAATCAATCTCCTGCCTACAAGGACAGTTAGGGACAATTACGCAATTCCCCTCAGAAGATGTAATTTCCTTCAGTTGCCGAGTGCAACACCTTCTCGACGACATAATCGAGACACATACTCGTATTACCAGAGAAGAAAACACAGCGTTTCGATATGATACGGAAATAGAGGCAATCAAATGTTTCTCGCGCGGTCTGAAAAGGAGCATACGCATAAATCCATCCATTCAGCGCACTTTAGACGACGCCATTCGCTCCGCGATAGAGGCCGAATCCGAAAGCTACCTCATTCAACAATTGCATGAGCGAATTAAGAAGGACGTCGACCGAGCGTATAGATCCGAAGAGAATGCTGTACGACCACAGCGACCGCGAGGAAACTGTTTCTTTTGCAACAAACCGGGTCATTCTGCCGAAACTTGCTGGCTAAAGGAAAGAAACGCACCACGAGGCAACTCGTCCAAGGGAAACGCATTCCAGGAGACTCCATCACCACGAAATACGTCGCAAAAAGTATGCCAATACTGCAACTTCAAAGGACACACAATAGATGAGTGTCGTAAGAAACGATACAACGAACAGCAGAATAGCCGACCAAATTCGGGAAACGGAGCTTCCCTCTCGCCGAACGACGCACGCCGAGAGGAATTATCACCGAGAGTCCGCGTCATAGGTCCCATAGAGGAACAAATACCGTCTACACAATAGATTGCCCGAACGAAGCACCGTCAATACTAATTTCAAAGCCAGAAAACCCACCTATCATTTTTATGATCGATACAGGAGCAGGAGTGAATTTAATTAAAGATAAACTCTATCGAAACAAAGAAGAATATTACAAAGGTTCAGTTAAAATTCGCGGAATAACCACAGGCACAGTATCAACGTTAGGACATGTATTTGTGAATATTTTTGGTATAATTTCAAAATTCCACGTCGTACCGGACGACTTTCCTATGCATCAAGAAGGTATAATCGGAACACCTTACTTAAAGGCAGCCGCAGCCAGTATAGATTACGAACAACAGTGCTTAATTCTTCACGATAAAACTATTCCATTTCTTCAAGATAACGTAATTAAACTACCTGCCCGTACTTCGAAATTAGTATTCATATCTTTAACGAACGACTCTCCAAATGAAGGCTACATGCCAAGCCTAAAAACAGACTCGCAAATTCTTTTGGGTAATGCAATTGTGAACAACTATAACGGTAAAGCAGAACTCTATGCTATCAATACCGGCAGTGAAGATATCACGCTAATCTTTCCTCCCGTACGACTACAAAGGTTGGAAGAAATAGCAGCCCCAAATACGGCTGAAAACACATGCTCACCAGCAGCAACTTCTATTTCGGATCAAGAGAATCCACCACGCAAGGAAAAACTGAAGCATTTTTCCAAAATCACTAGCTCACGAGAAGCTACTTCTATTTCGGATCAAGGGAATCCACCACGCAAGGAAAAACTGAAGCATTTTTCCAAAATCACTAGCTCACGAGAAGCTACTTCTAATTCGGATCGCAAGAATCCTCAAAGCAAGGAAAAGCAGAAGCACTTTTTCAAAAATTCAAAAGGAAGACACCATCAAAAGGAACAGAAGAGACAGACGGCAAAACGCGAAACGAACAAAGTTCCCGAAGCAAAGCCAGAACTTCAAGCCATTAGTTCAAATAAAAATTCATCTCTCACCGAGGTCGAGAGTTTAGAACCAAATGCCACTCGAAGCGATTCTCTCTCCTTGGTATCAAAGAAAGATGAACGGGTCGTCGAGATCGTCCCAGTTCTACACTCTTTTACTTCAAAGGATACGTCTTCCAATTCTACAAGCACTCACACTCCAAAACGAGTAAAAGAATTACTTCCGTTACTACGACTCGAGCACTTGAACTCCGAGGAACGCAACGAAGCGGAAAAGTTAATAACGGAATTCGCAGACAGATTCCACTTACCAGACGAAGCACTGGAAGCCACTACAAAGGCGCATCACAAAATAATTACGGTTGACGATACGCCAATTAATACGAAGCAATACCGCTACCCGCCGGTACATAAAGAAGAAATCCAGAGACAAGTCTCGGACATGCTAAACCAAGGTATAATACAAGAATCAGATTCCGCATACAATTCACCACTATGGGTAGTTCCAAAAAAACCCGATTCGCAAGGAAATAAACGCTGGCGATTAGTTATAGATTTTCGAACATTGAACGAAAAAACAAAAGGCGACGCCTACCCTCTGCCAAACATCACAGAAATCCTCGATCAACTAGGCGGAGCAAAATACTTTTCAATTTTCGACTTAGCCTCAGGATTCCACCAAATACCAATGGATCCACTAGACAAAAATAAAACTGCTTTTTCTACGCCGCATGGTCACTTCGAATATAACCGAATGCCATTTGGATTGAAGAACGCACCCGCCACGTTTCAGCGATTGATGGATCAAACCTTAACAGGTTTGCAAGGCAATGAAATGTTTGTTTATCTGGACGACATCGTAATATACGCAAAATCCCTAGAAGAACACGGAATCAAATTCCGGAAGCTCATAGAACGCCTTCGTAAAGCGAACCTTCAACTACAACCGGATAAATGCGAATTTCTACGAAAGGAAGTTACCTACCTTGGACACATAATTACTGAAAACGGTGTTCAACCCGACCCACGAAAAATAGAAGCAGTACAAAATTTTCCTATTCCAAAAAACGCCAAACATATTAAACAGTTTCTAGGACTAACAGGTTATTATCGAAGATTTATCATGGACTATTCTAAAACGGCAAAACCTTTAACGGAACTACTAAAGAAAAACAATGATTTCGCGTGGACGACGCCACAACAGAACGCTTTCGAAACACTAAGAAATATTCTTTGCGAACAACCAATACTCCAATATCCGGACTTTAACGAAACGTTTAACTTAACGACAGACGCCTCGGGATACGCAGTCGGCGCTGTTCTCAGCCAGGGACCCGTCGGTAAAGATCTACCAATAGCCTATGCGTCTCGTTTATTAAATGGAGCCGAGAAAAACTATTCAACTATTGAAAAAGAACTACTAGCAATAGTCTACGCAGTAAATCATTTTCGACCGTACATCTATGGGAAGAAATTCACACTTCTTACGGATCATCGTCCACTAGTCTGGCTACATAAAGTCAAAGACCCTACATCTCGTCTATTACGTTGGAGATTTAAATTAGACGAATACGAATACAATATCGTCTACAAGCAAGGCAAGGCTAACAGCAACGCCGACGCCCTTTCAAGAAACCCACCAGAGATTTGCACATTTCCATTAACAGAAATAGAACCTGACAGTGAAACATCCACAGAAGATATTTTCGATAGTCCATTTATTAATGCAAGGTTAACAAACCCACAAACTATTCCTGAAATTCAAGAAGAAGAGACAGAAGAGACTAATTCAATTCAGGACGAGGAAGAACCTCCGGATCAAATCGAAACATTCAAATCAACAGAACCAAAGTACATTCGAACACGTAACAACTTCTTACAAGCGAATACTGCAATATGTTTCGTAGACTGTAAAGGACAACCTGTCGATACAGGAAGCCAACTGCTCTATACTCACAAGATTATTAAATTTGATCCAACAAATTTACAGTCGGGAGAGATTACAAGAATTCAAAATAAATCAAAGTTCTATTATTTAATAGCAATACAAAGCACCGAATCATTGAAGCAAGCTTTTAATACCCTATACGAGTTATTAAAACATGACAATCAAACAAGAATTTCAATCTCCGAATCTCCAAAGGGAATACTTACCACCCCTTGGAATACCTTACAGACTGAACTACAAAACCTATCATTACGAGACGTCAAAATATACGTACATTCGAACGAGATAAAAATTCCATTCCGCGAAGACATACTGGAGATTATACAAGAAAATCATAGCACGGTAATCGGAGGACATAAAGGAATGACTAAAACATACGCGCGTATCAAGGATAAATATTTCTGGGAAGGAATGAAACATGATATAAGGAGTTTCGTACGTCAATGCGGCAGTTGTCAAAAACGAAAACTAACTCGTGTAAAGACCAAGCAGCCGATGTTAATCACGGATACGCCACCTGAGCCGTTCCATAAGGTAGCCCTCGATATCGTCGGACCTCTGCCAAACACCGCCCGCGATAACAACTACCTGCTAACCATACAAGACAACCTAACGAAATATTCCATGGCTATACCACTACGAGAGGCCACTTCAGTTCAAATAGCAGGTGCTTTCCTTAAACGCTTCATCTGTCAATTCGGGATTCCTACTTCTATTCTCACTGACCAAGGAACGCCATTCATCGGATCCTTTACGAGATCCTTAACCAAGCTGCTCGGAATAAAACAGCTAAAGTCCACTGCTTTCCATCCGCAAACAAATGGTTCCCTCGAGAGAAGCCATCACGTCCTGATCGAGTACCTAAAACATTTCGTAGATACGCACCACGAATGGGACGAATTAATCGAGCTTTGCATGTTCAGTTACAATACCAGTGTTCACGAAGCTACTAAATTCACGCCTTACGAATTAATTTACGGGAGGACTCCGAAATCCCCGATCGATAAAACCTTACATCCAGACGAAACATACCCTGAATACATTTCCAATCTCATAGACAAACTACATTCAATCAGGGAATTTGCAAAAATTAACTCCGACAAGGCTAAAGAAAAATCAAAGGAGTACTACGATAGGAAACAAAACGCTCGAAATTTTCAAATACGCGACTGGGTCTATTTATTAAAAGGCAACAGACCGGGAAAATTTAGCGATCAGTACGAAGGACCTTACGAAATCACACAAGTCCTAACAGACGGAAACATTAAAATCCGTATACATAATCGAGAAAAAGTAGTTCACCCGAACCGATTAAAATTATCTTACGGCCATAGTTCCACGGCCTCATAAAATCGAACAAATAATTCTCTTTCTTTGTTCACAGATCTGAAGATCCAATCAACATGTACATCTACATCATTTTCTTCTATTTTTCTCTTACCAATGCTCTAATTGCCTATGACTGCGGTTCTCCTAATATGAATATAACTACAATGTCTTTAAAATCAATTGGTGAATGTAAGATTCCCTCTCAGAAACCTCATGTAGAAGAAAAGTATATTCAACTTCTACAATTATCAGAATTCTCAAACACACATGTAATGCAATGTAAAGTCGAAATAGATAGAACGATATTCCGATGCGGTTTGCTTTCCCATTTATCAGCAGTAACGCATGGAAGAATGGACTATGTAATGGAAATAAGCTCTGACGCATGTTTAAAAATGCATTTAACCCGCGCGTTTAATTTCGGTCAGAAGGATTTAATAACAGGCCTTCTCGCGAATAGCACCGTAACAAAAAGCGTTACAATTGCCGGAGAAATTAAACCCAATGGAGATTGCGACGGCGTTTTCTACTCAGACCCTTACGGCTCTTGGGAAAACGTCATTGTTCAAGCCATCGTAAAAATCACGCTCAGAGATTATTTCGCAACTAGTAGATCAGAAAGCAATAAAATCACGTTACTTTCTGGCACACAATGTACACTATCCGACGGTTTTTGCATGGACTTAGAAGGAGGAAATACATTTTGGAACTCCATTCCAAACAATCAATGTAAATTTAATAATTACGACGTTTTATTTGAAGGAAAAGCAAACAAAATCTTTGACAATCAAACAGAAAATACGGAAATCTACGCTATTACGACTCAAGACATTACCTTTGCCTTAACAAAGAAAGGGCAAATTAAAATCTGTAATTATATAATCACCAAAACCGAGCATCCAAAATTATTCATTTTAGAAACTAAACCAGGAGAATCGTTTGCTTTAAGAAAACCAATCGCAGTCAATAACTTAGACATCTTTACATATGTCAATAGTAAATTCATTTACCTAGAAAAGCATATCAAAACACAAATGACAAAACTATACAGAGATGTTATAATGCAACAATGTCAAGTAGAAAAACAAATGCTTGAAAACGCATTAACGTTAGCAAAAATAGTACCGGAAGACTTCGCGTACCAAGTCATGAACGGCCCAGGCCACATGTCGATAGTAGCAGGAGAAGTAATCCATATTGTAAAATGCGTACCCGTCACAGTAAAGCGACGCGAAACCCGACATTGTTATCAACAATTACCTGTATCTAGGGGAAATCATTCGCTATTTATGGCACCAAAAACCCATATTTTGTTAAAGACAGGAACGCAACACGATTGCAATCCTTACGTACCAAACATGTACCAATTGGATGGGATATGGTACAAAATATCGCCTAATGCAGCCTCAACAATACCACCTAAAGAATTGCAACCCGCGACGCAAAATAGTTGGACTTATTCAAATCCCGAATCACTAGCCACGTCTGGCATATACTCAACGGAAGAATTAGACAAATTACGAGATCACATCATGTTTCCCGTCGAAAAACCCGCTGTATTAAACACTATCGCTAGAAGCATGACCGGTCAAGACGCAGAAAAACAAGGGATATCATTCGTGAACCTACTCGACGAAGCTGCTCTAGAGAAGATCGCCAATTCAACCTGGAACAAACTGTGGGGAGTCTTCACAGGTTTCGGAACGTTCAGTGCAGGAATCCTGGGTCTTTGGATCACCGTGAAGCTAATCAAGTTCACGCTGGACACAGCACTCCACGGATATGCATTACATCAAATCTACGGCTGGAGCCTACATCTACTCGGCGCTGTCTGGGATAGCGTAACGAATATCCTGTTACATCTAAGCAATCAACCGCCAAGGACAACTTCAACCGGCACAAACACCGAAGCCGAAACCGAAGAAGAAGATAAGGAAACTAATCACAAAACTCCAACCACACCGCCAACCATCGAACCACTCGAGCAGGCAAGTATACAGGGTCAAGCGGTATATTACACGCGGATCGAATAATCGACCTCCACGAAGTCGAGTAATATTTAATTCTTCCATCCACCTCGAAAAATTATCGCGCTATGCGTTGCGTCTCAGCTAGCAAAGATAATCTAGAAACTAATACGATAAGTAGGCGAGCGACTGCAATGTTTAACTTTCTCATCCGCCGAAAAACCTTATCATCGCACAGCTGCGCTACAGCTGCCGAACTACTTCCAAGAAAACTAACTCGATAAGGGATATTTCTAGCTCCCATACGCTTCGAATTTTATCGTACTAACCGGTATCACGACCAAACCAAAACTTCCTACCGGGCAACATCTAAGACCCGATAAGACAGGGAAATGAATAGGGGCAGTACCTACGTTTCTAACGTATATAAAAAGGGTCTACAACAAGAGACACCACACCAGTCTAAAAGCCTCTGTCACCTCGACAACTTCTAAGACGCTTTCTAAGACAATTAATACGAAGATGCCAGTCACTGTGGAATGGGTCATGGACAACGCCACAGCAATCGCAGCCATCATCAACGCTGCTCCAGCTGTTCGAGAACTCGCAGACAGTACCTCGTCCAATGCAGGATACGTATATATGGACTCGCGAAGGCAGCAATACCCGATGCCGGCAAGGATCAAGCCAATATCCAGATACGAAGACGAATCGATAGATGAAATCAATCTGGATCTGTCATGGATGGACACCGACCACATTCAGGCCGATCTACTAGACGGGACGATCGAGGAAATTCTACGCGAAGTAGAAAACCTCCACACTAAGGAACGGATCATCGAGAAGGAACACTCGGAGATAGAATCACCCCGTTGGCGCTTGCCCACTCCTACAAATTGTCCCTCTCCTAACAGTTTGACCTCCACCGAATCAGGGAACGAATCCTACCCGACGGCACCTGGAAGCCCCGAGATGATAGACATCTCCGCATCCGAAGATGAAGGACCAGAGCTGTATGAACAACCTCCACCACCCAGACAATACACCACGGAAGACACCGCAGATACCTCCACAAGGGACGTCATGCAACCAATACCAGTACAGGCGTACAATATACCACCAGCACCTCCAGTACCGATGCATCAGGAACCACCACCTTTCATGGATGACGTCATAATGGTAGCATCATACGATGTACCGATCGCACCGGCAATGGCTGTACATCAGGGACCGTACTACTATAGCGACACCCTGAGGAACCGCAACACGCTGTACGCGCAATACCAATCTCAGGTAGCACAGCAAGAAGAAATAGTGAGTACAACGTCATGCAGTGTTCCAACCTTGTTCGGAATATTTTGCCGATGGTCATGTATGCAAGGCACCCATCAAAATGGTACAGTAGAATCAAACAGCTTGGATTATATCCAATATTAAATATTGCGCCCCAAAATATTCATTCTCCCGTGTTTTTATTTTCTAATTAATAATTAATAAAAAAATCGTTCTATTATTTTTGGTTTGAACATGATACCTTATACACATATCTTTATTAATTTATTATTGCGTGCGATCTTTATAATAAGTATGACAAAAATTGTAACCTTACTTACTAACATCAATATAAAATAAATTATTGCTATAGTCCATATGCATACTGCATTCCAATACCTGAAAAATAAAAAAAAAAAAAAATTATTATTATTTTCTTTACAAATACATACATATATATATATACGTCTCAGTCAAAAATCTAGAACCTTTTGACTTCTAATTTAAACTTGACTTTTCAATCAACCTTCAATGAAACTATAATTAATTAATTGGATAATCCGGATTAACTCTATAATCCAATTAGCAAAAAATTTTTTCCGCCCCCACGTGGGCCCGGCCTGCAGTATATGCTTACTAACCTCACATGCGGACAAATTGTAAAGGGAAGAATTTTTCCTGCCTTTCGAATTCTGGAAAAATTCTTTCTTAGGGGGGGAGGTGTGACGGTCGCGTCACCCGGCACCCTTACATACACACATATACATATATACATATATATACATTTGTACATGAGCCTTCCAGAACATAGCCTTTACTAGGAAACCCTCTAAAAGAGAACAAGTAACTTAAAGAACAGAGCCTTCACTAGGAAACTCCCTAAAAGAGAACAAGTAGCTTAAACTCGTTACTAAAGCAATACGATACTCTGGAAGCCTCATCAAAGCTACGGAAGTCATTACTCACTTAAGAGATAAGATACCAAACCAAGCTACGGAAGTCATTACTCACTTAAGAGATAAGATACCAAACCAAGCTACGGAAGTCATTACTCACTTAAGAAATAAGATACCGCTCTAATGAACTAAAACTCTGTACAGGAAATTATAAAATCCTTCTAAGGTAAGAGAGTACTTGAACTTCGACCAAGGCTCTTCGCAACAAACCATATATGGAGCTTCGACCAAGGCTTCTTCGCAACAGCCATAAAAGGCTCGTACAATTTAACAGAAAGGTTTTTAACTACCTCTCCGAAATCGTAAAAGTTATACCCTGCATTCGTATGACACACGCTACAAAGTCCACTTTTCTCCGAGTATAAATACGGGCCCCTTTGCCCAGTAAAGTCAGTAACGCGGTAGTTAGCAGTACAGTAACCAGTAACGCGGTAGTTAGCAGTACAGTAACCAGTAACGGAGTAGTACAGCAAGAAGTAAGGAGTCAAGCGCGAAGTAACTCGATAGTCGGAAGAGTAAGAGTCAGTAGAAGTAACGAAGAATCAAACGCGAACCTAATATAACGCAGAGTGTGTCAAACGAATCAGGACAACGAGATCCATACGTAAGTTTAACCATTTGTACTTTAAGCCCAGCAATACCTGGCACATTGTAACGCACCATTGCATATATTAAATATATATATTTTTATACTTATGTTTAACCTAACATAAAGACTTTACACCACTGTTATCCTGCATGAACTGCATAATCTACGGAACGTAGATTCTAACGCATATGAATTGAACTTAGACTCTAACGCGTATTACCTTTGAAATTATAACGAGAATAAGAACGAGTCCCTACGTACCTCGAACATTTATTGAACATCACAGAGTTTCCCTTTGTACCTTAGTACTTAACCATAGCGAAACGATCCCCTACTTTAGTTACGATACCTCACGTACAGGCTCACGGTGAAGATAATCTCTTTTGATCAACGGTCTGATTTTCTACCTCACGAATCTTACAAACTCATGGTTTAATTCTCTATCGTACCAACCTAGAGTAACGGATACCATCACCATATCAACGCGAGATAAGAAAAGATCCACACGTAGAAACTTTAGACACCGACCTTACCGATCTGGGATCACGAGTATTCTACTCTTACCATCCGCAGTCTAAGGATCGAAAGATCATTGAATTTTGTATTAACCAACAGCCAGCGCGGGGCCGTGACAATGCCCTTCCAAAATTCTTTTCGATGAAATTCTCGATGCCATTCGATTTTTCACGTCAATTTACACGGAAAATGCGGTCTCTCGTTTCTGAAATAGGGAAATCTGGAAAAAGTGCGAAACTATCGCCTGAAATGCGAAATCTGTCGATTTCAGAGAGAAAACTTACCTTTGCGTCGAAACCATGCCCTTCCAAAATTCTTTTCGATGAAATTCTCGATGCCATTCGATTTTTCACGTCAATTTACACGGAAAATGCGGTCTCTCGTTTCTGAAATAGGGAAATCTGGAAAAAGTGCGAAACTATCGCCTGAAATGCGAAATCTGTCGATTTCAGAGAGAAAACTTACCTTTGCGTCGAAACCATGCCCTTCCAAAATTCTTTTCGATGAAATTCTCGATGCCATTCGATTTTTCACGTCAATTTACACGGAAAATGCGGTCTCTCGTTTCTGAAATAGGGAAATCTGGAAAAAGTGCGAAACTATCGCCTGAAATGCGAAATCTGTCGATTTCAGAGAGAAAACTTACCTTTGCGTCGAAACCATGCCCTTCCAAAATTCTTTTCGATGAAATTCTCGATGCCATTCGATTTTTCACGTCAATTTACACGGAAAATGCGGTCTCTCGTTTCTGAAATAGGGAAATCTGGAAAAAGTGCGAAACTATCGCCTGAAATGCGAAATCTGTCGATTTCAGAGAGAAAACTTACCTTTGCGTCGAAACCATGCCCTTCCAAAATTCTTTTCGATGAAATTCTCGATGCCATTCGATTTTTCACGTCAATTTACACGGAAAATGCGGTCTCTCGTTTCTGAAATAGGGAAATCTGGAAAAAGTGCGAAACTATCGCCTGAAATGCGAAATCTGTCGATTTCAGAGAGAAAACTTACCTTTGCGTCGAAACCATGCCCTTCCAAAATTCTTTTCGATGAAATTCTCGATGCCATTCGATTTTTCACGTCAATTTACACGGAAAATGCGGTCTCTCGTTTCTGAAATAGGGAAATCTGGAAAAAGTGCGAAACTATCGCCTGAAATGCGAAATCTGTCGATTTCAGAGAGAAAACTTACCTTTGCGTCGAAACCATGCCCTTCCAAAATTCTTTTCGATGAAATTCTCGATGCCATTCGATATTTCACGTCAATTTACACGGAAAATGCGGTCTCTCGTTTCTGAAATAGGGAAATCTGGAAAAAGTGCGAAACTATCGCCTGAAATGCGAAATCTGTCGATTTCAGAGAGAAAACTTACCTTTGCGTCGAAACCATGCCCTTCCAAAATTCTTTTCGATGAAATTCTCGATGCCATTCGATTTTTCACGTCAATTTACACGGAAAATGCGGTCTCTCGTTTCTGAAATAGGGAAATCTGGAAAAAGTGCGAAACTATCGCCTGAAATGCGAAATCTGTCGATTTCAGAGAGAAAACTTACCTTTGCGTCGAAACCATGCCCTTCCAAAATTCTTTTCGATGAAATTCTCGATGCCATTCGATTTTTCACGTCAATTTACACGGAAAATGCGGTCTCTCGTTTCTGAAATAGGGAAATCTGGAAAAAGTGCGAAACTATCGCCTGAAATGCGAAATCTGTCGATTTCAGAGAGAAAACTTACCTTTGCGTCGAAACCATGCCCTTCCAAAATTCTTTTCGATGAAATTCTCGATGCCATTCGATTTTTCACGTCAATTTACACGGAAAATGCGGTCTCTCGTTTCTGAAATAGGGAAATCTGGAAAAAGTGCGAAACTATCGCCTGAAATGCGAAATCTGTCGATTTCAGAGAGAAAACTTACCTTTGCGTCGAAACCATGCCCTTCCAAAATTCTTTTCGATGAAATTCTCGATGCCATTCGATTTTTCACGTCAATTTACACGGAAAATGCGGTCTCTCGTTTCTGAAATAGGGAAATCTGGAAAAAGTGCGAAACTATCGCCTGAAATGCGAAATCTGTCGATTTCAGAGAGAAAACTTACCTTTGCGTCGAAACCATGCCCTTCCAAAATTCTTTTCGATGAAATTCTCGATGCCATTCGATTTTTCACGTCAATTTACACGGAAAATGCGGTCTCTCGTTTCTGAAATAGGGAAATCTGGAAAAAGTGCGAAACTATCGCCTGAAATGCGAAATCTGTCGATTTCAGAGAGAAAACTTACCTTTGCGTCGAAACCATGCCCTTCCAAAATTCTTTTCGATGAAATTCTCGATGCCATTCGATTTTTCACGTCAATTTACACGGAAAATGCGGTCTCTCGTTTCTGAAATAGGGAAATCTGGAAAAAGTGCGAAACTATCGCCTGAAATGCGAAATCTGTCGATTTCAGAGAGAAAACTTACCTTTGCGTCGAAACCATGCCCTTCCAAAATTCTTTTCGATGAAATTCTCGATGCCATTCGATTTTTCACGTCAATTTACACGGAAAATGCGGTCTCTCGTTTCTGAAATAGGGAAATCTGGAAAAAGTGCGAAACTATCGCCTGAAATGCGAAATCTGTCGATTTCAGAGAGAAAACTTACCTTTGCGTCGAAACCATGCCCTTCCAAAATTCTTTTCGATGAAATTCTCGATGCCATTCGATTTTTCACGTCAATTTACACGGAAAATGCGGTCTCTCGTTTCTGAAATAGGGAAATCTGGAAAAAGTGCGAAACTATCGCCTGAAATGCGAAATCTGTCGATTTCAGAGAGAAAACTTACCTTTGCGTCGAAACCATGCCCTTCCAAAATTCTTTTCGATGAAATTCTCGATGCCATTCGATTTTTCACGTCAATTTACACGGAAAATGCGGTCTCTCGTTTCTGAAATAGGGAAATCTGGAAAAAGTGCGAAACTA
>CAJUYC020000061.1:22500-25365 GCA_910591585.2 Nysson spinosus | reverse complement strand
GCTAAATAGGCGTATTTTATGGTATCTCGAAGGCCCTCGGCTTCTGTCGGGTGGTTTTTACTACCAACGTACCAACAAATCTTCTTAGAGGGACAGGCGGCTTCTAGCCGCACGAGATTGAGCAATAACAGGTCTGTGATGCCCTTAGATGTTCTGGGCCGCACGCGCGCTACACTGAAGGAATCAGCGTGTTTTCCCTGGCCGAAAGGCCCGGGTAACCCGCTGAACCTCCTTCGTGCTAGGGATTGGGGCTTGCAATTATTCCCCATGAACGAGGAATTCCCAGTAAGCGCGAGTCATAAGCTCGCGTTGATTACGTCCCTGCCCTTTGTACACACCGCCCGTCGCTACTACCGATTGAATGATTTAGTGAGGTCTTCGGACTGGTGCGCGGCAATGTCTCGGCATTGCCGATGTTGCCGGGAAGATGACCAAACTTGATCATTTAGAGGAAGTAAAAGTCGTAACAAGGTTTCCGTAGGTGAACCTGCGGAAGGATCATTAACGTTTGTTTTAACAAACAAGAGTATAGAGGAGAAAGGAGGCAGAGTAGAACGGCGCCGTCGGTTTCTGAAACCGCACGTGTAGCGCGCTACTCTGCACAAATAAACCTAAGCTCGGAGACTGCAAAGTCTCGCGAGTAAGCGCATATCCTAACACGAGGGATACAGAGTATCGAAGCGAGAGATAGTCAGGGGAAACGATTTACCGTTGAACGCTTTCTGGTGAACGTTCCTGATCTTTTTCTCCCGTCGTCTCTGGAGTATGGCTCTGCGCACGAAAATTCTGTGGGTCGATGACAAAAGGTCGCCATATATATTCTGAGTGAGCTGAACACCCGAAACGTGAAGCTGCTCGTATTTTCACGCTGCTTACGCACGACTCTGAGCGTCTCGAAATACGCAATCGACGCAAGAGACAGTGTACCGTAGGCTCGAATACGAGAACAAGCCGTTCGTGGGTTCTTCACGCAGGAGGAAAGGAGAGAAGAGAGAGATCTGTTCGAACTTCGCATTTACAGCTCCCGCTCTCTATCTCTCTGCCGAAATCGTTATCCATCACGAGAAACGATGTACTCTACGAGTAGCTGCCCGAGTGCTTACACACGGGATCAAGCCGAGCGTACATTCGCTGGATTATATTCAGTCGTTCGAATCCCGCATTTACGACTGTGAGCAGAGTGTTGGCACGCTCTATGTTCAATTCGTGCAGCCGCTCGTACACGTACCTTCCCTTCGTTCGTTCACACCCTGGTCGGTGCGTCTTGAATTTCGCATTTGACGCAAGACCGTGGTTGTTCGTTCGTGGTGTCGTTGGTATATGGGATCAGGCCGAGATGAACGTAGGCGTGTTCAGTTTTCTCTGACTTTAATTTTGCGATCGTGATGAGAATAATGTTGGTGGAGAGGCACAGGCAGGCAGCCAGAAGAACAGTGGCACTTCTAACGATCATCACGAGAAGCTGCCCGTACTTCGTTCGAATTCACAAGGATTATGTTGCGTCTCGAAGTCTGCATTTGACGCGCTGGTCCGCCGTGGTTCGCCGAATTGATGCGGGAACAAGCCGGGTGTGTAAGTTGGAGTATAGCTGTTCAACTTTGTCATCGAGATGTAATTCGATTTCGCTGCCACGTACGACGACGAAGCGTGTAGCTGCTCTTTTGAGAACAAGCCGCTCGTCGCTACGAGTTGCGATATCGTACGGTGAATGTTATAGCAACTTGAATCTCGCACTGCCGCGTTGCTTTTCACGTTACATCTTTCCCACGCACAGTATATGTCCCCGATTTCATCAACTAAGGGAGACACAGAGGAGGAGAGAAGAGCCGTTTGAAATCTGCATTGTACGAGCTCTTCTGTACACTTCTCGTTCTTCGACGATGGCAAGGAGGGTCTGTTTGAATTCTGCAATTCGCTTCGACGATGTTGAGTGATCTCATCGTTGAGCCTACAGACTCTGCTGTGCGGCGGACATATATATGTAAGAATTTTTCGTGTTATGGGAGTAATCTTTGCAAGGACGTTGTCGTACGGTAGCGTGTAGCTGCTCGCCGACTTTGCGTTCTCACGTGTCGGAGCGTCTCGAATTTCGTATTTGGCGCAAGACCGTAGATCGCAATGTTTCGGGCGAGAACAAGCCGCACGTACGACACTCTCTTAACTGGAATAGAGCCGTTTGAATTTCGCATTGTACGGCCGTGCAAGTTGAGACGAGAGTTCGTTGCATTGCGGCCGTTTGAATCCCGCATGTCTGCGCTCCGATGACACACTTGTTGACACGGGGCGTAGAATTACGGTCCGCTGTGGAATTTTGAATGTACTTCTCGCAAATCGCCCTCTCCGTTGCGTACCGTCTGATGACGCGGCGTTGCCTCCGCCGAAGACGCACCTATGTGAGAGTTGCAGAGTTGTTTCATACTCCACCCTCGTTATGCCGTGGCTTTTCGTTTTGCCTTCCCCTTCGGGAGAATGGCTGACGACAGTAGTCTCGGCGTCCGGACCTCCATCCTTAGCGCTTAGTTGGAGGCACGGACCTCGGCTTCTTTCGAACCGAGAGAAAAATAAACTGTGATATCTGTATACTAAACTTATAAAACGTTTTGAACGTTTAAATATTACCCTGAACGGTGGATCACTTGGCTCGTGGGTCGATGAAGAACGCAGCTAATTGCGCGTCAACGTGTGAACTGCAGGACACATGAACATCGACATTTCGAACGCACATTGCGGTCCACGGATACAATTCCCGGACCACGCCTGGCTGAGGGTCGTTTACGTACATAAAGACTGCTTACGTGACTTGCCCCGCGCTCGTCGTTCCTTTCCTTCATTCGAAGGATTGAATTCCGCTAACGGGGAACGGCG
>CAJUYC020000061.1:15000-17500 GCA_910591585.2 Nysson spinosus | reverse complement strand
GATGGATATTTAACAAAATATTCATATATTTGTTATATATTCATTGATTAACGCCACGTTAGCGCGGTAGCTTGGGTGCGGTCAGTCACGCTCCGCCGACGGCGCGCGCGGCCAACCGGAACGGCCCGAGCGCCTGCTACCTGCTCGAAGGCCGAGCGTTCGGCCTAAACGGAACGCGTGTAGTAGGGAAATATATACATATATTCCCCGAATATATTTTCTAGGATGGCAGATCGGAAGAGCCAATCACCACGGACGATGTCAACCATTTCCAGTACCGTTAGGAGAACGGTGGCCCCAATTAGAAGAGCAGCAGCCCCCTCAACCACACTGGCACCGAAGGAGACAACCAAGGAGGATTCGCGGAAGGAAGGAAGAGAGGAGATGCAGATGGACGTTGACCCCAAGACGCCCACCAAAGCCCCTTCCCACGATGGAGAGCCGAGGAAGCTCTCCGAAATAAGGGAAGACGCCGCCGTCATCGAGGAGCATATCGGGCAGTACTGCCTGGATCCGGCGAAAAAACTAAATAAGGAGACATCATCGGAGATTCTCAGGAAGTTCGCACGCATGAACAGGCTCGTCAACGAGCTTATAGTGCGGAACAGCTTCCTCGAGGGGAAAATCTCGGCAGCCGAGGATCTTCGCAAGGCGTCGGAGGCTACCCTCGCCGGCGCGGTCAGTAAATCCCTCCAGGCGACGAAGCGCTTGGAGAAGACGACCGCGAGGGTGGTTGCACCCTCCGCGCCCATGACGTACGCGGAAAGGGTCAAGGTGACCACTACCCGCGTCGCGCCATCAGCGGTTAAACCACCGAGGAACGTGGTAATGATTTACCCCTCTACGGAGGAGGGAGAAATAAAGACAAGCGAGGACGCCCGCGAGGCACTCTTCACGCTTGTCAATCCAAGAAAGAAGGGCATCCAGGTGAGGGCTGTCCGAAAAATCAACGGTAACGGCATCGCCATCGAGACGAACAACGCCGAGGATCTGAAGTTTTTCACGGAAAACGAAAAACTAAAGGATGCAGGCCTAAAGACTGCATCCCCTAAGACGAGGAACCCCCGCCTCATTCTATACGACGTCCCAAGGAACATGGACGAGAAAGAAGTAGCGCTTTCGCTCAGAAAGCAAAACTTAGACGGTGTAACAACCGAAGAACTTTTAAAGCAGATTTCTTTCTGTTTCAGGTCTGGCCCAAAGGACACGGAGCACACTAATTGGATAATCGAGGTTACCCCCGCACTAAGGCAGAAACTGATGGCCCAGAAAAGGGTCTTCATCGGATGGAACTCCTGCAAAGTGCAGGATTATATGGCCGTCACGAGGTGCTTCAAGTGCCAAAGTTACGGCCATGTATCCAAGCACTGCAGACAGGAGACGGAGACATGCGGCCAGTGCGCAAATAAGGGCCACAACGCGCAGACGTGCCAAAAGAAGAGGGAACTCCCTACCTGCGCAAACTGCAAAAAGGTAGGAAAAAAGGACACCCACAAGGCGTCCTCCAAGGAATGTCCAGCCCACAAGGCTGCTCTAGCTCGGCAAGTCTCTAGAACTAATTATGAGTGAAAAGAGCGAGAAGAACGGTTTGGAAATGAGGATCCTCCAGCACAATATGCGGAGATCCCGGACGGTCTCGTACGAGAACCGGTCGTACATGGACCTGTGTAACACGGATGTAATCCTGATGCAGGAACCGTATAACACGGAAGGAAAACTCCCGGGGTTCGGTGCGGATACGTCGATAATCACAGGCGAAGGGAACGGGCAACCGATCCAAGCAGCCATAGGGGTAAGAAACCGGAAATACAGCGTATTAAAGGTCACTAATCTGTGCACGTCACACTGTGTATGTGTACAGATCTCAACCAGTGACACGGAAATGTACGTGGTAAGCCAATACCTCCCACCATCAGAGAATATTGAGCTTGGGCTTACCCACCTGGGGAGAGTATTGAGTCATTTAAGAGGCCGAAAGGTCCTCTTGGGAATAGACGCTAACGCCAAATCCCATCTCTGGCACAGCGGCCGCGTGGACGAGAGAGGAGAATTATTCGAAGCTCTTGTCTCGCAGCATTCCCTACACGTACTCAATGAACCAGGTAACCCTTCCACGTACGATAACGACTACGCATTTTCGAATATCGACGTTACGCTCGCGAGCACGGGAATGCTACCGCTCGTGAGATCATGGAAGGTCCACGAGACGGGTACCTCGAGCGACCACCGAGTGATAGACATAAGACTGGGATTGAAACGTACAGAAGAAGGACCGACGAATCAGCAACCCAGGTTCTTGACGAGGAAAGCGGACTGGTGCAAATTCCAAGCGGAACTCCTCAGAAGACGCGAAGTTCTCCGGGAGATCGAAATCCGATCCGCGGATGACGTGGAAAGGATGGTTGACCTCCTGGAGAATGTCATAGTGGATTCCTGCGCAGCAGCAATTCCACTGAAAAAATGGCACGCGAAATCTGTACCATGGTGGACCGCGGAATTG
>CAJUYC020000061.1:0-10000 GCA_910591585.2 Nysson spinosus | reverse complement strand
AAATCCGCGCGGCGCGCGGTACATACAGGCCACGAAATTTCGTTAGAAAAGAGCGTTTACGCTTAAGGGCGACTTTTTTTTACCTCAAATGAAAGCTGAGGAAAAGGCGAGCATTTTTCGCTTATGGACTATGGTCCTATCTCCTTCGGTTTCCGAGTTATTCGAGCTGAAAGACATCGGCGATGACTCTTTGGAAACGAAAAAAGATGGTAAATTTTTGTACCAGAGGGAGAAGCAACACGCTACTGGCACTTTGAGAAGGTGGCGATATTTTTCTATTAAAGAGGAAAAAGCAACACGCCACGGATACTTTGAAACACCTACTGTATCATGGGTGCACCTTTCACGCTTCGCCTGCTGCATCGTTCATACGATGCGGCCCGCGGTACATACGGGACACGGAATTTCGATAAAGAAAAAGCGTTTACGCTTAAAGGCGACTTTTTTTTACCTCAAATGAAAGCTGAGGAAAATGCGATCATTTTTCGCTTATGGACTATGGTCCTATCTCCTTCGGTTTCCGAGTTATTCAAGCTCAAACACATCGGCGATGACTCTTCTGAAACGAAAATAAGGTTCCAAATAGTCGTCGCCGATGTCTTTGAACTCGAATAACTCCAAAACTGAAAGAAATAGGCCCATAGTTCATAAGCGAAAAATGATCGCCTTTTCCTCAGCTTTCATTTTGAGTAAAAAAAAGTCGCCCTTAAGCGTAAACGCTTTTTTTTAACGAAATTTCGTGGCCTGTATCTCGCGCGCCGCGAGGATTTTTTCCACTCCAAAGAGTCATCGCCGATGTCTTTCAGCTCGAATAACTCCAAAACTGAAAGAAATAGGCCCATAGTTCATAAGCGAAAAATGATCGCCTTTTCCTCGGCTTTCATTTGAGGTCAAAAAAAGTCGAATTAAGCGTAAACGCTTTTTTCTTAACGAAATTTCGTGGCCTGTATCTCGCGCGCCGCGAGGATTTTTTCCTACCGAGTGGCTACCGTGAAGGGTCGCCGACGACTATTTTAGAAATTATTTAAAAATCAACCGTAAGAGATAGAGCGGTGGTTTATTAAGCAAAAGTGCTTCAAATACGCTCCCATAACTGAACATAACATTTAAAAGATACGTCGTCGGTGAAAATATTTTCAATTCGGACTTAGTCTCTGTACGGAGAGGCTACCGTGAAGCGCTGCCGACGAAGACTTTCTGATTAATTTAAAAATCAACCGTAAGAGATAGAGCGGTGGTTTATTAAGCAAAAGTGCTTCAAATACGCTCCTATAACTCAATCTAACATTTAAAAGTTACCTCGTCGGTGAAAATAATTTCACTTCGGACTTAGATTTTTTCCTACCGAGTGGCTACCGTGAAGGGTCGCCGACGACTATTTTAGAAATTATTTAAAAATCAACCGTAAGAGATAGAGCGGTGATTTATTAAGCAAAAGTGCTTCAAATACGCTCCCATAACTGAACATAACATTTAAAAGATACGTCGTCGGTGAAAATATTTTCAATTCGGACTTAGTCTCTGTACGGAGAGGCTACCGTGAAGCGCTGCCGACGAAGACTTTCTGATTAATTTAAAAATCAACCGTAAGAGATAGAGCGGTGGTTTATTAAGCAAAAGTGCTTCAAATACGCTCCTATAACTCAATCTAACATTTAAAAGTTACCTCGTCGGTGAAAATAATTTCACTTCGGACTTAGATTTTTTCCTACCGAGTGGCTACCGTGAAGGGTCGCCGACGACTATTTTAGAAATTATTTAAAAATCAACCGTAAGAGATAGAGCGGTGATTTATTAAGCAAAAGTGCTTCAAATACGCTCCCATAACTGAACATAACATTTAAAAGATACGTCGTCGGTGAAAATATTTTCAATTCGGACTTAGTCTCTGTACGGAGAGGCTACCGTGAAGCGCTGCCGACGAAGACTTTCTGATTAATTTAAAAATCAACCGTAAGAGATAGAGCGGTGGTTTATTAAGCAAAAGTGCTTCAAATACGCTCCTATAACTCAATCTAACATTTAAAAGTTACCTCGTCGGTGAAAATAATTTCACTTCGGACTTAGATTTTTTCCTACCGAGTGGCTACCGTGAAGGGTCGCCGACGACTATTTTAGAAATTATTTAAAAATCAACCGTAAGAGATAGAGCGGTGATTTATTAAGCAAAAGTGCTTCAAATACGCTCCCATAACTGAACATAACATTTAAAAGATACGTCGTCGGTGAAAATATTTTCAATTCGGACTTAGTCTCTGTACGGAGAGGCTACCGTGAAGCGCTGCCGACGAAGACTTTCTGATTAATTTAAAAATCAACCGTAAGAGATAGAGCGGTGGTTTATTAAGCAAAAGTGCTTCAAATACGCTCCTATAACTCAATCTAACATTTAAAAGTTACCTCGTCGGTGAAAATAATTTCACTTCGGACTTAGATTTTTTCCTACCGAGTGGCTACCGTGAAGGGTCGCCGACGACTATTTTAGAAATTATTTAAAAATCAACCGTAAGAGATAGAGCGGTGATTTATTAAGCAAAAGTGCTTCAAATACGCTCCCATAACTGAACATAACATTTAAAAGATACGTCGTCGGTGAAAATATTTTCAATTCGGACTTAGTCTCTGTACGGAGAGGCTACCGTGAAGCGCTGCCGACGAAGACTTTCTGATTAATTTAAAAATCAACCGTAAGAGATAGAGCGGTGGTTTATTAAGCAAAAGTGCTTCAAATACGCTCCTATAACTCAATCTAACATTTAAAAGTTACCTCGTCGGTGAAAATAATTTCACTTCGGACTTAGATTTTTTCCTACCGAGTGGCTACCGTGAAGGGTCGCCGACGACTATTTTAGAAATTATTTAAAAATCAACCGTAAGAGATAGAGCGGTGATTTATTAAGCAAAAGTGCTTCAAATACGCTCCCATAACTGAACATAACATTTAAAAGATACGTCGTCGGTGAAAATATTTTCAATTCGGACTTAGTCTCTGTACGGAGAGGCTACCGTGAAGCGCTGCCGACGAAGACTTTCTGATTAATTTAAAAATCAACCGTAAGAGATAGAGCGGTGGTTTATTAAGCAAAAGTGCTTCAAATACGCTCCTATAACTCAATCTAACATTTAAAAGTTACCTCGTCGGTGAAAATAATTTCACTTCGGACTTAGATTTTTTCCTACCGAGTGGCTACCGTGAAGGGTCGCCGACGACTATTTTAGAAATTATTTAAAAATCAACCGTAAGAGATAGAGCGGTGATTTATTAAGCAAAAGTGCTTCAAATACGCTCCCATAACTGAACATAACATTTAAAAGATACGTCGTCGGTGAAAATATTTTCAATTCGGACTTAGTCTCTGTACGGAGAGGCTACCGTGAAGCGCTGCCGACGAAGACTTTCTGATTAATTTAAAAATCAACCGTAAGAGATAGAGCGGTGGTTTATTAAGCAAAAGTGCTTCAAATACGCTCCTATAACTCAATCTAACATTTAAAAGTTACCTCGTCGGTGAAAATAATTTCACTTCGGACTTAGATTTTTTCCTACCGAGTGGCTACCGTGAAGGGTCGCCGACGACTATTTTAGAAATTATTTAAAAATCAACCGTAAGAGATAGAGCGGTGATTTATTAAGCAAAAGTGCTTCAAATACGCTCCCATAACTGAACATAACATTTAAAAGATACGTCGTCGGTGAAAATATTTTCAATTCGGACTTAGTCTCTGTACGGAGAGGCTACCGTGAAGCGCTGCCGACGAAGACTTTCTGATTAATTTAAAAATCAACCGTAAGAGATAGAGCGGTGGTTTATTAAGCAAAAGTGCTTCAAATACGCTCCTATAACTCAATCTAACATTTAAAAGTTACCTCGTCGGTGAAAATAATTTCACTTCGGACTTAGATTTTTTCCTACCGAGTGGCTACCGTGAAGGGTCGCCGACGACTATTTTAGAAATTATTTAAAAATCAACCGTAAGAGATAGAGCGGTGATTTATTAAGCAAAAGTGCTTCAAATACGCTCCCATAACTGAACATAACATTTAAAAGATACGTCGTCGGTGAAAATATTTTCAATTCGGACTTAGTCTCTGTACGGAGAGGCTACCGTGAAGCGCTGCCGACGAAGACTTTCTGATTAATTTAAAAATCAACCGTAAGAGATAGAGCGGTGGTTTATTAAGCAAAAGTGCTTCAAATACGCTCCTATAACTCAATCTAACATTTAAAAGTTACCTCGTCGGTGAAAATAATTTCACTTCGGACTTAGATTTTTTCCTACCGAGTGGCTACCGTGAAGGGTCGCCGACGACTATTTTAGAAATTATTTAAAAATCAACCGTAAGAGATAGAGCGGTGATTTATTAAGCAAAAGTGCTTCAAATACGCTCCCATAACTGAACATAACATTTAAAAGATACGTCGTCGGTGAAAATATTTTCAATTCGGACTTAGTCTCTGTACGGAGAGGCTACCGTGAAGCGCTGCCGACGAAGACTTTCTGATTAATTTAAAAATCAACCGTAAGAGATAGAGCGGTGGTTTATTAAGCAAAAGTGCTTCAAATACGCTCCTATAACTCAATCTAACATTTAAAAGTTACCTCGTCGGTGAAAATAATTTCACTTCGGACTTAGATTTTTTCCTACCGAGTGGCTACCGTGAAGGGTCGCCGACGACTATTTTAGAAATTATTTAAAAATCAACCGTAAGAGATAGAGCGGTGATTTATTAAGCAAAAGTGCTTCAAATACGCTCCCATAACTGAACATAACATTTAAAAGATACGTCGTCGGTGAAAATATTTTCAATTCGGACTTAGTCTCTGTACGGAGAGGCTACCGTGAAGCGCTGCCGACGAAGACTTTCTGATTAATTTAAAAATCAACCGTAAGAGATAGAGCGGTGGTTTATTAAGCAAAAGTGCTTCAAATACGCTCCTATAACTCAATCTAACATTTAAAAGTTACCTCGTCGGTGAAAATAATTTCACTTCGGACTTAGATTTTTTCCTACCGAGTGGCTACCGTGAAGGGTCGCCGACGACTATTTTAGAAATTATTTAAAAATCAACCGTAAGAGATAGAGCGGTGATTTATTAAGCAAAAGTGCTTCAAATACGCTCCCATAACTGAACATAACATTTAAAAGATACGTCGTCGGTGAAAATATTTTCAATTCGGACTTAGTCTCTGTACGGAGAGGCTACCGTGAAGCGCTGCCGACGAAGACTTTCTGATTAATTTAAAAATCAACCGTAAGAGATAGAGCGGTGGTTTATTAAGCAAAAGTGCTTCAAATACGCTCCTATAACTCAATCTAACATTTAAAAGTTACCTCGTCGGTGAAAATAATTTCACTTCGGACTTAGATTTTTTCCTACCGAGTGGCTACCGTGAAGGGTCGCCGACGACTATTTTAGAAATTATTTAAAAATCAACCGTAAGAGATAGAGCGGTGATTTATTAAGCAAAAGTGCTTCAAATACGCTCCCATAACTGAACATAACATTTAAAAGATACGTCGTCGGTGAAAATATTTTCAATTCGGACTTAGTCTCTGTACGGAGAGGCTACCGTGAAGCGCTGCCGACGAAGACTTTCTGATTAATTTAAAAATCAACCGTAAGAGATAGAGCGGTGGTTTATTAAGCAAAAGTGCTTCAAATACGCTCCTATAACTCAATCTAACATTTAAAAGTTACCTCGTCGGTGAAAATAATTTCACTTCGGACTTAGATTTTTTCCTACCGAGTGGCTACCGTGAAGGGTCGCCGACGACTATTTTAGAAATTATTTAAAAATCAACCGTAAGAGATAGAGCGGTGATTTATTAAGCAAAAGTGCTTCAAATACGCTCCCATAACTGAACATAACATTTAAAAGATACGTCGTCGGTGAAAATATTTTCAATTCGGACTTAGTCTCTGTACGGAGAGGCTACCGTGAAGCGCTGCCGACGAAGACTTTCTGATTAATTTAAAAATCAACCGTAAGAGATAGAGCGGTGGTTTATTAAGCAAAAGTGCTTCAAATACGCTCCTATAACTCAATCTAACATTTAAAAGTTACCTCGTCGGTGAAAATAATTTCACTTCGGACTTAGATTTTTTCCTACCGAGTGGCTACCGTGAAGGGTCGCCGACGACTATTTTAGAAATTATTTAAAAATCAACCGTAAGAGATAGAGCGGTGATTTATTAAGCAAAAGTGCTTCAAATACGCTCCCATAACTGAACATAACATTTAAAAGATACGTCGTCGGTGAAAATATTTTCAATTCGGACTTAGTCTCTGTACGGAGAGGCTACCGTGAAGCGCTGCCGACGAAGACTTTCTGATTAATTTAAAAATCAACCGTAAGAGATAGAGCGGTGGTTTATTAAGCAAAAGTGCTTCAAATACGCTCCTATAACTCAATCTAACATTTAAAAGTTACCTCGTCGGTGAAAATAATTTCACTTCGGACTTAGATTTTTTCCTACCGAGTGGCTACCGTGAAGGGTCGCCGACGACTATTTTAGAAATTATTTAAAAATCAACCGTAAGAGATAGAGCGGTGATTTATTAAGCAAAAGTGCTTCAAATACGCTCCCATAACTGAACATAACATTTAAAAGATACGTCGTCGGTGAAAATATTTTCAATTCGGACTTAGTCTCTGTACGGAGAGGCTACCGTGAAGCGCTGCCGACGAAGACTTTCTGATTAATTTAAAAATCAACCGTAAGAGATAGAGCGGTGGTTTATTAAGCAAAAGTGCTTCAAATACGCTCCTATAACTCAATCTAACATTTAAAAGTTACCTCGTCGGTGAAAATAATTTCACTTCGGACTTAGATTTTTTCCTACCGAGTGGCTACCGTGAAGGGTCGCCGACGACTATTTTAGAAATTATTTAAAAATCAACCGTAAGAGATAGAGCGGTGATTTATTAAGCAAAAGTGCTTCAAATACGCTCCCATAACTGAACATAACATTTAAAAGATACGTCGTCGGTGAAAATATTTTCAATTCGGACTTAGTCTCTGTACGGAGAGGCTACCGTGAAGCGCTGCCGACGAAGACTTTCTGATTAATTTAAAAATCAACCGTAAGAGATAGAGCGGTGGTTTATTAAGCAAAAGTGCTTCAAATACGCTCCTATAACTCAATCTAACATTTAAAAGTTACCTCGTCGGTGAAAATAATTTCACTTCGGACTTAGATTTTTTCCTACCGAGTGGCTACCGTGAAGGGTCGCCGACGACTATTTTAGAAATTATTTAAAAATCAACCGTAAGAGATAGAGCGGTGATTTATTAAGCAAAAGTGCTTCAAATACGCTCCCATAACTGAACATAACATTTAAAAGATACGTCGTCGGTGAAAATATTTTCAATTCGGACTTAGTCTCTGTACGGAGAGGCTACCGTGAAGCGCTGCCGACGAAGACTTTCTGATTAATTTAAAAATCAACCGTAAGAGATAGAGCGGTGGTTTATTAAGCAAAAGTGCTTCAAATACGCTCCTATAACTCAATCTAACATTTAAAAGTTACCTCGTCGGTGAAAATAATTTCACTTCGGACTTAGATTTTTTCCTACCGAGTGGCTACCGTGAAGGGTCGCCGACGACTATTTTAGAAATTATTTAAAAATCAACCGTAAGAGATAGAGCGGTGATTTATTAAGCAAAAGTGCTTCAAATACGCTCCCATAACTGAACATAACATTTAAAAGATACGTCGTCGGTGAAAATATTTTCAATTCGGACTTAGTCTCTGTACGGAGAGGCTACCGTGAAGCGCTGCCGACGAAGACTTTCTGATTAATTTAAAAATCAACCGTAAGAGATAGAGCGGTGGTTTATTAAGCAAAAGTGCTTCAAATACGCTCCTATAACTCAATCTAACATTTAAAAGTTACCTCGTCGGTGAAAATAATTTCACTTCGGACTTAGATTTTTTCCTACCGAGTGGCTACCGTGAAGGGTCGCCGACGACTATTTTAGAAATTATTTAAAAATCAACCGTAAGAGATAGAGCGGTGATTTATTAAGCAAAAGTGCTTCAAATACGCTCCCATAACTGAACATAACATTTAAAAGATACGTCGTCGGTGAAAATATTTTCAATTCGGACTTAGTCTCTGTACGGAGAGGCTACCGTGAAGCGCTGCCGACGAAGACTTTCTGATTAATTTAAAAATCAACCGTAAGAGATAGAGCGGTGGTTTATTAAGCAAAAGTGCTTCAAATACGCTCCTATAACTCAATCTAACATTTAAAAGTTACCTCGTCGGTGAAAATAATTTCACTTCGGACTTAGATTTTTTCCTACCGAGTGGCTACCGTGAAGGGTCGCCGACGACTATTTTAGAAATTATTTAAAAAATCAACCGTAAGAGATAGAGCGGTGATTTATTAAGCAAAAGTGCTTCAAATACGCTCCCATAACTGAACATAACATTTAAAAGATACGTCGTCGGTGAAAATATTTCAATTCGGACTTAGTCTCTGTACGGAGAGGCTACCGTGAAGCGCTGCCGACGAAGACTTTCTGATTAATTTAAAAATCAACCGTAAGAGATAGAGCGGTGGTTTATTAAGCAAAAGTGCTTCAAATACGCTCCTATAACTCAATCTAACATTTAAAAGTTACCTCGTCGGTGAAAATAATTTCACTTCGGACTTAGATTTTTTCCTACCGAGTGGCTACCGTGAAGGGTCGCCGACGACTATTTTAGAAATTATTAAAAATCAACCGTAAGAGATAGAGCGGTGATTTATTAAGCAAAAGTGCTTCAAATACGCTCCCAAAAACTGAACATAACATTTAAAAGATACGTCGTCGGTGAAAATATTTTCAATTCGGACTTAGTCTCTGTACGGAGAGGCTACCGTGAAGCGCTGCCGACGAAGACTTTCTGATTAATTTAAAAATCAACCGTAAGAGATAGAGCGGTGGTTTATTAAGCAAAAGTGCTTCAAATACGCTCCTATAACTCAATCTAACATTTAAAAGTTACCTCGTCGGTGAAAATAATTTCACTTCGGACTTAGATTTTTTCCTACCGAGTGGCTACCGTGAAGGGTCGCCGACGACTATTTTAGAAATTATTTAAAAATCAACCGTAAGAGATAGAGCGGTGATTTATTAAGCAAAAGTGCTTCAAATACGCTCCATAACTGAACATAACATTTAAAAGATACGTCGTCGGTGAAAATATTTTCAATTCGGACTTAGTCTCTGTACGGAGAGGCTACCGTGAAGCGCTGCCGACGAAGACTTTCTGATTAATTTTAAAAATCAACCGTAAGAGATAGAGCGGTGGTTTATTAAGCAAAAGTGCTTCAAATACGCTCCTATAACTCAATCTAACATTTAAAAGTTACCTCGTCGGTGAAAATAATTTCACTTCGGACTTAGATTTTTTCCTACCGAGTGGCTACCGTGAAGGGTCGCCGACCGACGACTATTTTAGAAATTATTTAAAAATCAACCGTAAGAGATAGAGCGGTGATTTATTAAGCAAAAGTGCTTCAAATACGCTCCCATAACTGAACAAAACATTTAAAAGATACGTCGTCGGTGAAAATATTTTCAATTCGGACTTAGTCTCTGTACGGAGAGGCTACCGTGAAGCGCTAACGACGACGTCTTTAAAAAATTATATCTCGAGAAATATTTGTCGGATTATAATTTTTCATTAGAGTTTATTGTTTGCTAATATATGTAGAATGATTAAAAAAATTATTAAGTTGTAGGTCGTCGATGAAATAATGTTATTGAAAAATTCGGCTATGTTCAACTTGCCATAAAATTGAAAATATTCATTGAATACTAAAAGTGATTACGTAGTCGCGTTCCTTGTGAAAAATTGATGGAGAAACATGTATAATATATATGGGTTGTTAATAGAATTTTTTAAGTTCAATATTTTTCTATGTTCCAACAGGCCTGCTCGGTCGGACGGTTGTTACGGGAGTTTCCGCCCATAAGCGGCCGTGTATAAGACCGGG
>CAJUYC020000060.1:15000-25589 GCA_910591585.2 Nysson spinosus | reverse complement strand
GTGTTGCTCCTTCGCCGCCGATAGTATACCACCGACGGCTACACTCTTCTATAATACTGAGTCCGTACCGTACTTATATTTCCCTTTAACTCTGTTCAAGTTTTCGTACGTACGTATAATTCCCTTTTAACTCTGTTCGCTATTCTTGGCTTTTAACGATGACTCCACCGAGAGAACCATAACGGATCACTCTGCATGGGCCATCTCCTTCAGACTTTCTCTCTTTGCTTATATCCGACGCTAGTCCGAGAACTTAGTCGTCTTGGATATTTAAAATTTTCGTTTATGTTTTACTCGCTCGGAGTTTAGAGTTGATGCACAGTGGGTGTACTAATGTACCAACGTCTTTTGCAGACGCTCACCACGTAGAGACGACTTATGCCTAAAGACGGCGACTCGTGGTAACGATGTGTAGAGAGTATATGGACTTTAAAAGTGGTCGTCGGAGCATGAGCGATCGTAGCCGTATCAAGAGCGTAGGTCTACTTCCCAACCGAAGTCGAAGAAGAGTTACTCCCTCGAGACTACCTCGCTCGGCTCCGCCGAACCGTCCTCTCTTATAGATACCGAACGGCCGCAGGTACGTCGGCGCCGCCCGGTCTTATACACGGCCGCTTATGGGCGGAAACTCCCGTAACAACCGTCCGACCGAGCAGGCCTGTTGGAACATAGAAAAATATTGAACTTAAAAAAATTCTATTAACAACCCATATATATTATACATGTTTCTCCATCAATTTTTCACAAGGAACGCGACTACGTAATCACTTTTAGTATTCAATGAATATTTTCAATTTTATGGCAAGTTGAACATAGCCGAATTTTTCAATAACATTATTTCATCGACGACCTACAACTTAATAATTTTTTAATCATTCTACATATATTAGCAAACAATAAACTCTAATGAAAAATTATAATCCGACAAATATTTCTCGAGATATAATTTTTTAAAGACGTCGTCGTTAGCGCTTCACGGTAGCCTCTCCGTACAGAGACTAAGTCCGAATTGAAAATATTTTCACCGACGACGTATCTTTTAAATGTTATGTTCAGTTATGGGAGCGTATTTGAAGCACTTTTGCTTAATAAATCACCGCTCTATCTCTTACGGTTGATTTTTAAATAATTTCTAAAATAGTCGTCGGCGACCCTTCACGGTAGCCACTCGGTAGGAAAAAATCTAAGTCCGAAGTGAAATTATTTTCACCGACGAGGTAACTTTTAAATGTTAGATTGAGTTATAGGAGCGTATTTGAAGCACTTTTGCTTAATAAACCACCGCTCTATCTCTTACGGTTGATTTTTAAATTAATCAGAAAGTCTTCGTCGGCAGCGCTTCACGGTAGCCTCTCCGTACAGAGACTAAGTCCGAATTGAAAATATTTTCACCGACGACGTATCTTTTAAATGTTATGTTCAGTTATGGGAGCGTATTTGAAGCACTTTTGCTTAATAAATCACCGCTCTATCTCTTTACGGTTGATTTTTAAATAATTTCTAAAATAGTCGTCGGCGACCCTTCACGGTAGCCACTCGGTAGGAAAAAATCTAAGTCCGAAGTGAAATTATTTTCACCGACGAGGTAACTTTTAAATGTTAGATTGAGTTATAGGAGCGTATTTGAAGCACTTTTGCTTAATAAACCACCGCTCTATCTCTTACGGTTGATTTTTAAATTAATCAGAAAGTCTTCGTCGGCAGCGCTTCACGGTAGCCTCTCCGTACAGAGACTAAGTCCGAATTGAAAATATTTTCACCGACGACGTATCTTTTAAATGTTATGTTCAGTTATGGGAGCGTATTTGAAGCACTTTTGCTTAATAAATCACCGCTCTATCTCTTACGGTTGATTTTTAAATAATTTCTAAAATAGTCGTCGGCGACCCTTCACGGTAGCCACTCGGTAGGAAAAAATCTAAGTCCGAAGTGAAATTATTTTCACCGACGAGGTAACTTTTAAATGTTAGATTGAGTTATAGGAGCGTATTTGAAGCACTTTTGCTTAATAAACCACCGCTCTATCTCTTACGGTTGATTTTTAAATTAATCAGAAAGTCTTCGTCGGCAGCGCTTCACGGTAGCCTCTCCGTACAGAGACTAAGTCCGAATTGAAAATATTTTCACCGACGACGTATCTTTTAAATGTTATGTTCAGTTATGGGAGCGTATTTGAAGCACTTTTGCTTAATAAATCACCGCTCTATCTCTTACGGTTGATTTTTAAATAATTTCTAAAATAGTCGTCGGCGACCCTTCACGGTAGCCACTCGGTAGGAAAAAATCTAAGTCCGAAGTGAAATTATTTTCACCGACGAGGTAACTTTTAAATGTTAGATTGAGTTATAGGAGCGTATTTGAAGCACTTTTGCTTAATAAACCACCGCTCTATCTCTTACGGTTGATTTTTAAATTAATCAGAAAGTCTTCGTCGGCAGCGCTTCACGGTAGCCTCTCCGTACAGAGACTAAGTCCGAATTGAAAATATTTTCACCGACGACGTATCTTTTAAATGTTATGTTCAGTTATGGGAGCGTATTTGAAGCACTTTTGCTTAATAAATCACCGCTCTATCTCTTACGGTTGATTTTTAAATAATTTCTAAAATAGTCGTCGGCGACCCTTCACGGTAGCCACTCGGTAGGAAAAAATCTAAGTCCGAAGTGAAATTATTTTCACCGACGAGGTAACTTTTAAATGTTAGATTGAGTTATAGGAGCGTATTTGAAGCACTTTTGCTTAATAAACCACCGCTCTATCTCTTACGGTTGATTTTTAAATTAATCAGAAAGTCTTCGTCGGCAGCGCTTCACGGTAGCCTCTCCGTACAGAGACTAAGTCCGAATTGAAAATATTTTCACCGACGACGTATCTTTTAAATGTTATGTTCAGTTATGGGAGCGTATTTGAAGCACTTTTGCTTAATAAATCACCGCTCTATCTCTTACGGTTGATTTTTAAATAATTTCTAAAATAGTCGTCGGCGACCCTTCACGGTAGCCACTCGGTAGGAAAAAATCTAAGTCCGAAGTGAAATTATTTTCACCGACGAGGTAACTTTTAAATGTTAGATTGAGTTATAGGAGCGTATTTGAAGCACTTTTGCTTAATAAACCACCGCTCTATCTCTTACGGTTGATTTTTAAATTAATCAGAAAGTCTTCGTCGGCAGCGCTTCACGGTAGCCTCTCCGTACAGAGACTAAGTCCGAATTGAAAATATTTTCACCGACGACGTATCTTTTAAATGTTATGTTCAGTTATGGGAGCGTATTTGAAGCACTTTTGCTTAATAAATCACCGCTCTATCTCTTACGGTTGATTTTTAAATAATTTCTAAAATAGTCGTCGGCGACCCTTCACGGTAGCCACTCGGTAGGAAAAAATCTAAGTCCGAAGTGAAATTATTTTCACCGACGAGGTAACTTTTAAATGTTAGATTGAGTTATAGGAGCGTATTTGAAGCACTTTTGCTTAATAAACCACCGCTCTATCTCTTACGGTTGATTTTTAAATTAATCAGAAAGTCTTCGTCGGCAGCGCTTCACGGTAGCCTCTCCGTACAGAGACTAAGTCCGAATTGAAAATATTTTCACCGACGACGTATCTTTTAAATGTTATGTTCAGTTATGGGAGCGTATTTGAAGCACTTTTGCTTAATAAATCACCGCTCTATCTCTTACGGTTGATTTTTAAATAATTTCTAAAATAGTCGTCGGCGACCCTTCACGGTAGCCACTCGGTAGGAAAAAATCTAAGTCCGAAGTGAAATTATTTTCACCGACGAGGTAACTTTTAAATGTTAGATTGAGTTATAGGAGCGTATTTGAAGCACTTTTGCTTAATAAACCACCGCTCTATCTCTTACGGTTGATTTTTAAATTAATCAGAAAGTCTTCGTCGGCAGCGCTTCACGGTAGCCTCTCCGTACAGAGACTAAGTCCGAATTGAAAATATTTTCACCGACGACGTATCTTTTAAATGTTATGTTCAGTTATGGGAGCGTATTTGAAGCACTTTTGCTTAATAAATCACCGCTCTATCTCTTACGGTTGATTTTTAAATAATTTCTAAAATAGTCGTCGGCGACCCTTCACGGTAGCCACTCGGTAGGAAAAAATCTAAGTCCGAAGTGAAATTATTTTCACCGACGAGGTAACTTTTAAATGTTAGATTGAGTTATAGGAGCGTATTTGAAGCACTTTTGCTTAATAAACCACCGCTCTATCTCTTACGGTTGATTTTTAAATTAATCAGAAAGTCTTCGTCGGCAGCGCTTCACGGTAGCCTCTCCGTACAGAGACTAAGTCCGAATTGAAAATATTTTCACCGACGACGTATCTTTTAAATGTTATGTTCAGTTATGGGAGCGTATTTGAAGCACTTTTGCTTAATAAATCACCGCTCTATCTCTTACGGTTGATTTTTAAATAATTTCTAAAATAGTCGTCGGCGACCCTTCACGGTAGCCACTCGGTAGGAAAAAATCTAAGTCCGAAGTGAAATTATTTTCACCGACGAGGTAACTTTTAAATGTTAGATTGAGTTATAGGAGCGTATTTGAAGCACTTTTGCTTAATAAACCACCGCTCTATCTCTTACGGTTGATTTTTAAATTAATCAGAAAGTCTTCGTCGGCAGCGCTTCACGGTAGCCTCTCCGTACAGAGACTAAGTCCGAATTGAAAATATTTTCACCGACGACGTATCTTTTAAATGTTATGTTCAGTTATGGGAGCGTATTTGAAGCACTTTTGCTTAATAAATCACCGCTCTATCTCTTACGGTTGATTTTTAAATAATTTCTAAAATAGTCGTCGGCGACCCTTCACGGTAGCCACTCGGTAGGAAAAAATCTAAGTCCGAAGTGAAATTATTTTCACCGACGAGGTAACTTTTAAATGTTAGATTGAGTTATAGGAGCGTATTTGAAGCACTTTTGCTTAATAAACCACCGCTCTATCTCTTACGGTTGATTTTTAAATTAATCAGAAAGTCTTCGTCGGCAGCGCTTCACGGTAGCCTCTCCGTACAGAGACTAAGTCCGAATTGAAAATATTTTCACCGACGACGTATCTTTTAAATGTTATGTTCAGTTATGGGAGCGTATTTGAAGCACTTTTGCTTAATAAATCACCGCTCTATCTCTTACGGTTGATTTTTAAATAATTTCTAAAATAGTCGTCGGCGACCCTTCACGGTAGCCACTCGGTAGGAAAAAATCTAAGTCCGAAGTGAAATTATTTTCACCGACGAGGTAACTTTTAAATGTTAGATTGAGTTATAGGAGCGTATTTGAAGCACTTTTGCTTAATAAACCACCGCTCTATCTCTTACGGTTGATTTTTAAATTAATCAGAAAGTCTTCGTCGGCAGCGCTTCACGGTAGCCTCTCCGTACAGAGACTAAGTCCGAATTGAAAATATTTTCACCGACGACGTATCTTTTAAATGTTATGTTCAGTTATGGGAGCGTATTTGAAGCACTTTTGCTTAATAAATCACCGCTCTATCTCTTACGGTTGATTTTTAAATAATTTCTAAAATAGTCGTCGGCGACCCTTCACGGTAGCCACTCGGTAGGAAAAAATCTAAGTCCGAAGTGAAATTATTTTCACCGACGAGGTAACTTTTAAATGTTAGATTGAGTTATAGGAGCGTATTTGAAGCACTTTTGCTTAATAAACCACCGCTCTATCTCTTACGGTTGATTTTTAAATTAATCAGAAAGTCTTCGTCGGCAGCGCTTCACGGTAGCCTCTCCGTACAGAGACTAAGTCCGAATTGAAAATATTTTCACCGACGACGTATCTTTTAAATGTTATGTTCAGTTATGGGAGCGTATTTGAAGCACTTTTGCTTAATAAATCACCGCTCTATCTCTTACGGTTGATTTTTAAATAATTTCTAAAATAGTCGTCGGCGACCCTTCACGGTAGCCACTCGGTAGGAAAAAATCTAAGTCCGAAGTGAAATTATTTTCACCGACGAGGTAACTTTTAAATGTTAGATTGAGTTATAGGAGCGTATTTGAAGCACTTTTGCTTAATAAACCACCGCTCTATCTCTTACGGTTGATTTTTAAATTAATCAGAAAGTCTTCGTCGGCAGCGCTTCACGGTAGCCTCTCCGTACAGAGACTAAGTCCGAATTGAAAATATTTTCACCGACGACGTATCTTTTAAATGTTATGTTCAGTTATGGGAGCGTATTTGAAGCACTTTTGCTTAATAAATCACCGCTCTATCTCTTACGGTTGATTTTTAAATAATTTCTAAAATAGTCGTCGGCGACCCTTCACGGTAGCCACTCGGTAGGAAAAAATCTAAGTCCGAAGTGAAATTATTTTCACCGACGAGGTAACTTTTAAATGTTAGATTGAGTTATAGGAGCGTATTTGAAGCACTTTTGCTTAATAAACCACCGCTCTATCTCTTACGGTTGATTTTTAAATTAATCAGAAAGTCTTCGTCGGCAGCGCTTCACGGTAGCCTCTCCGTACAGAGACTAAGTCCGAATTGAAAATATTTTCACCGACGACGTATCTTTTAAATGTTATGTTCAGTTATGGGAGCGTATTTGAAGCACTTTTGCTTAATAAATCACCGCTCTATCTCTTACGGTTGATTTTTAAATAATTTCTAAAATAGTCGTCGGCGACCCTTCACGGTAGCCACTCGGTAGGAAAAAATCTAAGTCCGAAGTGAAATTATTTTCACCGACGAGGTAACTTTTAAATGTTAGATTGAGTTATAGGAGCGTATTTGAAGCACTTTTGCTTAATAAACCACCGCTCTATCTCTTACGGTTGATTTTTAAATTAATCAGAAAGTCTTCGTCGGCAGCGCTTCACGGTAGCCTCTCCGTACAGAGACTAAGTCCGAATTGAAAATATTTTCACCGACGACGTATCTTTTAAATGTTATGTTCAGTTATGGGAGCGTATTTGAAGCACTTTTGCTTAATAAATCACCGCTCTATCTCTTACGGTTGATTTTTAAATAATTTCTAAAATAGTCGTCGGCGACCCTTCACGGTAGCCACTCGGTAGGAAAAAATCTAAGTCCGAAGTGAAATTATTTTCACCGACGAGGTAACTTTTAAATGTTAGATTGAGTTATAGGAGCGTATTTGAAGCACTTTTGCTTAATAAACCACCGCTCTATCTCTTACGGTTGATTTTTAAATTAATCAGAAAGTCTTCGTCGGCAGCGCTTCACGGTAGCCTCTCCGTACAGAGACTAAGTCCGAATTGAAAATATTTTCACCGACGACGTATCTTTTAAATGTTATGTTCAGTTATGGGAGCGTATTTGAAGCACTTTTGCTTAATAAATCACCGCTCTATCTCTTACGGTTGATTTTTAAATAATTTCTAAAATAGTCGTCGGCGACCCTTCACGGTAGCCACTCGGTAGGAAAAAATCTAAGTCCGAAGTGAAATTATTTTCACCGACGAGGTAACTTTTAAATGTTAGATTGAGTTATAGGAGCGTATTTGAAGCACTTTTGCTTAATAAACCACCGCTCTATCTCTTACGGTTGATTTTTAAATTAATCAGAAAGTCTTCGTCGGCAGCGCTTCACGGTAGCCTCTCCGTACAGAGACTAAGTCCGAATTGAAAATATTTTCACCGACGACGTATCTTTTAAATGTTATGTTCAGTTATGGGAGCGTATTTGAAGCACTTTTGCTTAATAAATCACCGCTCTATCTCTTACGGTTGATTTTTAAATAATTTCTAAAATAGTCGTCGGCGACCCTTCACGGTAGCCACTCGGTAGGAAAAAATCTAAGTCCGAAGTGAAATTATTTTCACCGACGAGGTAACTTTTAAATGTTAGATTGAGTTATAGGAGCGTATTTGAAGCACTTTTGCTTAATAAACCACCGCTCTATCTCTTACGGTTGATTTTTAAATTAATCAGAAAGTCTTCGTCGGCAGCGCTTCACGGTAGCCTCTCCGTACAGAGACTAAGTCCGAATTGAAAATATTTTCACCGACGACGTATCTTTTAAATGTTATGTTCAGTTATGGGAGCGTATTTGAAGCACTTTTGCTTAATAAATCACCGCTCTATCTCTTACGGTTGATTTTTAAATAATTTCTAAAATAGTCGTCGGCGACCCTTCACGGTAGCCACTCGGTAGGAAAAAATCTAAGTCCGAAGTGAAATTATTTTCACCGACGAGGTAACTTTTAAAAGTTAGATTGAGTTATAGGAGCGTATTTGAAGCACTTTTGCTTAATAAACCACCGCTCTATCTCTTACGGTTGATTTTTAAATTAATCAGAAAGTCTTCGTCGGCAGCGCTTCACGGTAGCCTCTCCGTACAGAGACTAAGTCCGAATTGAAAATATTTTCACCGACGACGTATCTTTTAAATGTTATGTTCAGTTATGGGAGCGTATTTGAAGCACTTTTGCTTAATAAATCACCGCTCTATCTCTTACGGTTGATTTTTAAATAATTTCTAAAATAGTCGTCGGCGACCCTTCACGGTAGCCACTCGGTAGGAAAAAATCTAAGTCCGAAGTGAAATTATTTTCACCGACGAGGTAACTTTTAAAAGTTAGATTGAGTTATAGGAGCGTATTTGAAGCACTTTTGCTTAATAAACCACCGCTCTATCTCTTACGGTTGATTTTTAAATTAATCAGAAAGTCTTCGTCGGCAGCGCTTCACGGTAGCCTCTCCGTACAGAGACTAAGTCCGAATTGAAAATATTTTCACCGACGACGTATCTTTTAAATGTTATGTTCAGTTATGGGAGCGTATTTGAAGCACTTTTGCTTAATAAATCACCGCTCTATCTCTTACGGTTGATTTTTAAATAATTTCTAAAATAGTCGTCGGCGACCCTTCACGGTAGCCACTCGGTAGGAAAAAATCTAAGTCCGAAGTGAAATTATTTTCACCGACGAGGTAACTTTTAAATGTTAGATTGAGTTATAGGAGCGTATTTGAAGCACTTTTGCTTAATAAACCACCGCTCTATCTCTTACGGTTGATTTTTAAATTAATCAGAAAGTCTTCGTCGGCAGCGCTTCACGGTAGCCTCTCCGTACAGAGACTAAGTCCGAATTGAAAATATTTTCACCGACGACGTATCTTTTAAATGTTATGTTCAGTTATGGGAGCGTATTTGAAGCACTTTTGCTTAATAAATCACCGCTCTATCTCTTACGGTTGATTTTTAAATAATTTCTAAAATAGTCGTCGGCGACCCTTCACGGTAGCCACTCGGTAGGAAAAAATCTAAGTCCGAAGTGAAATTATTTTCACCGACGAGGTAACTTTTAAATGTTAGATTGAGTTATAGGAGCGTATTTGAAGCACTTTTGCTTAATAAACCACCGCTCTATCTCTTACGGTTGATTTTTAAATTAATCAGAAAGTCTTCGTCGGCAGCGCTTCACGGTAGCCTCTCCGTACAGAGACTAAGTCCGAATTGAAAATATTTTCACCGACGACGTATCTTTTAAATGTTATGTTCAGTTATGGGAGCGTATTTGAAGCACTTTTGCTTAATAAATCACCGCTCTATCTCTTACGGTTGATTTTTAAATAATTTCTAAAATAGTCGTCGGCGACCCTTCACGGTAGCCACTCGGTAGGAAAAAATCTAAGTCCGAAGTGAAATTATTTTCACCGACGAGGTAACTTTTAAATGTTAGATTGAGTTATAGGAGCGTATTTGAAGCACTTTTGCTTAATAAACCACCGCTCTATCTCTTACGGTTGATTTTTAAATTAATCAGAAAGTCTTCGTCGGCAGCGCTTCACGGTAGCCTCTCCGTACAGAGACTAAGTCCGAATTGAAAATATTTTCACCGACGACGTATCTTTTAAATGTTATGTTCAGTTATGGGAGCGTATTTGAAGCACTTTTGCTTAATAAATCACCGCTCTATCTCTTACGGTTGATTTTTAAATAATTTCTAAAATAGTCGTCGGCGACCCTTCACGGTAGCCACTCGGTAGGAAAAAATCCTCGCGGCGCGCGAGATACAGGCCACGAAATTTCGTTAAGAAAAAAGCGTTTACGCTTAATTCGACTTTTTTTGACCTCAAATGAAAGCCGAGGAAAAGGCGATCATTTTTCGCTTATGAACTATGGGCCTATTTCTTTCAGTTTTGGAGTTATGCGAGCTGAAAGACATCGGCGATGACTCTTTGGAGTGGAAAAAAATCCTCGCGGCGCGCGAGATACAGGCCACGAAATTTCGTTAAAAAAAAAGCGTTTACGCTTAAGGGCGACTTTTTTTTACTCAAAATGAAAGCTGAGGAAAAGGCGATCATTTTTCGCTTATGAACTATGGGCCTATTTCTTTCAGTTTTGGAGTTATTCGAGTTCAAAGACATCGGCGACGACTATTTGGAACCTTATTTTCGTTTCAGAAGAGTCATCGCCGATGTGTTTGAGCTTGAATAACTCGGAAACCGAAGGAGATAGGACCATAGTCCATAAGCGAAAAATGATCGCATTTTCCTCAGCTTTCATTTGAGGTAAAAAAAAGTCGCCTTTAAGCGTAAACGCTTTTTCTTTATCGAAATTCCGTGTCCCGTATGTACCGCGGGCCGCATCG
>CAJUYC020000060.1:0-2500 GCA_910591585.2 Nysson spinosus | reverse complement strand
AGAGACTAAGTCCGAATTGAAAATATTTTCACCGACGACGTATCTTTTAAATGTTATGTTCAGTTATGGGAGCGTATTTGAAGCACTTTTGCTTAATAAATCACCGCTCTATCTCTTACGGTTGATTTTTAAATAATTTCTAAAATAGTCGTCGGCGACCCTTCACGGTAGCCACTCGGTAGGAAAAAATCTAAGTCCGAAGTGAAATTATTTTCACCGACGAGGTAACTTTTAAATGTTAGATTGAGTTATAGGAGCGTATTTGAAGCACTTTTGCTTAATAAACCACCGCTCTATCTCTTACGGTTGATTTTTAAATTAATCAGAAAGTCTTCGTCGGCAGCGCTTCACGGTAGCCTCTCCGTACAGAGACTAAGTCCGAATTGAAAATATTTTCACCGACGACGTATCTTTTAAATGTTATGTTCAGTTATGGGAGCGTATTTGAAGCACTTTTGCTTAATAAATCACCGCTCTATCTCTTACGGTTGATTTTTAAATAATTTCTAAAATAGTCGTCGGCGACCCTTCACGGTAGCCACTCGGTAGGAAAAAATCTAAGTCCGAAGTGAAATTATTTTCACCGACGAGGTAACTTTTAAATGTTAGATTGAGTTATAGGAGCGTATTTGAAGCACTTTTGCTTAATAAACCACCGCTCTATCTCTTACGGTTGATTTTTAAATTAATCAGAAAGTCTTCGTCGGCAGCGCTTCACGGTAGCCTCTCCGTACAGAGACTAAGTCCGAATTGAAAATATTTTCACCGACGACGTATCTTTTAAATGTTATGTTCAGTTATGGGAGCGTATTTGAAGCACTTTTGCTTAATAAATCACCGCTCTATCTCTTACGGTTGATTTTTAAATAATTTCTAAAATAGTCGTCGGCGACCCTTCACGGTAGCCACTCGGTAGGAAAAAATCTAAGTCCGAAGTGAAATTATTTTCACCGACGAGGTAACTTTTAAATGTTAGATTGAGTTATAGGAGCGTATTTGAAGCACTTTTGCTTAATAAACCACCGCTCTATCTCTTACGGTTGATTTTTAAATTAATCAGAAAGTCTTCGTCGGCAGCGCTTCACGGTAGCCTCTCCGTACAGAGACTAAGTCCGAATTGAAAATATTTTCACCGACGACGTATCTTTTAAATGTTATGTTCAGTTATGGGAGCGTATTTGAAGCACTTTTGCTTAATAAATCACCGCTCTATCTCTTACGGTTGATTTTTAAATAATTTCTAAAATAGTCGTCGGCGACCCTTCACGGTAGCCACTCGGTAGGAAAAAATCTAAGTCCGAAGTGAAATTATTTTCACCGACGAGGTAACTTTTAAATGTTAGATTGAGTTATAGGAGCGTATTTGAAGCACTTTTGCTTAATAAACCACCGCTCTATCTCTTACGGTTGATTTTTAAATTAATCAGAAAGTCTTCGTCGGCAGCGCTTCACGGTAGCCTCTCCGTACAGAGACTAAGTCCGAATTGAAAATATTTTCACCGACGACGTATCTTTTAAATGTTATGTTCAGTTATGGGAGCGTATTTGAAGCACTTTTGCTTAATAAATCACCGCTCTATCTCTTACGGTTGATTTTTAAATAATTTCTAAAATAGTCGTCGGCGACCCTTCACGGTAGCCACTCGGTAGGAAAAAATCTAAGTCCGAAGTGAAATTATTTTCACCGACGAGGTAACTTTTAAATGTTAGATTGAGTTATAGGAGCGTATTTGAAGCACTTTTGCTTAATAAACCACCGCTCTATCTCTTACGGTTGATTTTTAAATTAATCAGAAAGTCTTCGTCGGCAGCGCTTCACGGTAGCCTCTCCGTACAGAGACTAAGTCCGAATTGAAAATATTTTCACCGACGACGTATCTTTTAAATGTTATGTTCAGTTATGGGAGCGTATTTGAAGCACTTTTGCTTAATAAATCACCGCTCTATCTCTTACGGTTGATTTTTAAATAATTTCTAAAATAGTCGTCGGCGACCCTTCACGGTAGCCACTCGGTAGGAAAAAATCTAAGTCCGAAGTGAAATTATTTTCACCGACGAGGTAACTTTTAAATGTTAGATTGAGTTATAGGAGCGTATTTGAAGCACTTTTGCTTAATAAACCACCGCTCTATCTCTTACGGTTGATTTTTAAATTAATCAGAAAGTCTTCGTCGGCAGCGCTTCACGGTAGCCTCTCCGTACAGAGACTAAGTCCGAATTGAAAATATTTTCACCGACGACGTATCTTTTAAATGTTATGTTCAGTTATGGGAGCGTATTTGAAGCACTTTTGCTTAATAAATCACCGCTCTATCTCTTACGGTTGATTTTTAAATAATTTCTAAAATAGTCGTCGGCGACCCTTCACGGTAGCCACTCGGTAGGAAAAAATCTAAGTCCGAAGTGAAATTATTTTCACCGACGAGGTAACTTTTAAATGTTAGATTGAGTTATAGGAGCGTATTTGAAGCACTTTTGCTTAATAAACCACCGCTCTATC
>CAJUYC020000059.1:15000-26371 GCA_910591585.2 Nysson spinosus | reverse complement strand
ATTGAACTTAAAAAAATTCTATTAACAACCCATATATATTATACATGTTTCTCCATCAATTTTTCACAAGGAACGCGACTACGTAATCACTTTTAGTATTCAATGAATATTTTCAATTTTATGGCAAGTTGAACATAGCCGAATTTTTCAATAACATTATTTCATCGACGACCTACAACTTAATAATTTTTTAATCATTCTACATATATTAGCAAACAATAAACTCTAATGAAAAATTATAATCCGACAAATATTTCTCGAGATATAATTTTTTAAAGACGTCGTCGTTAGCGCTTCACGGTAGCCTCTCCGTACAGAGACTAAGTCCGAATTGAAAATATTTTCACCGACGACGTATCTTTTAAATGTTATGTTCAGTTATGGGAGCGTATTTGAAGCACTTTTGCTTAATAAATCACCGCTCTATCTCTTACGGTTGATTTTTAAATAATTTCTAAAATAGTCGTCGGCGACCCTTCACGGTAGCCACTCGGTAGGAAAAAATCTAAGTCCGAAGTGAAATTATTTTCACCGACGAGGTAACTTTTAAATGTTAGATTGAGTTATAGGAGCGTATTTGAAGCACTTTTGCTTAATAAACCACCGCTCTATCTCTTACGGTTGATTTTTAAATTAATCAGAAAGTCTTCGTCGGCAGCGCTTCACGGTAGCCTCTCCGTACAGAGACTAAGTCCGAATTGAAAATATTTTCACCGACGACGTATCTTTTAAATGTTATGTTCAGTTATGGGAGCGTATTTGAAGCACCTTTGCTTAATAAATCACCGCTCTATCTCTTACGGTTGATTTTTAAATAATTTCTAAAATAGTCGTCGGCGACCCTTCACGGTAGCCACTCGGTAGGAAAAAATCTAAGTCCGAAGTGAAATTATTTTCACCGACGAGGTAACTTTTAAATGTTAGATTGAGTTATAGGAGCGTATTTGAAGCACTTTTGCTTAATAAACCACCGCTCTATCTCTTACGGTTGATTTTTAAATTAATCAGAAAGTCTTCGTCGGCAGCGCTTCACGGTAGCCTCTCCGTACAGAGACTAAGTCCGAATTGAAAATATTTTCACCGACGACGTATCTTTTAAATGTTATGTTCAGTTATGGGAGCGTATTTGAAGCACTTTTGCTTAATAAATCACCGCTCTATCTCTTACGGTTGATTTTTAAATAATTTCTAAAATAGTCGTCGGCGACCCTTCACGGTAGCCACTCGGTAGGAAAAAATCTAAGTCCGAAGTGAAATTATTTTCACCGACGAGGTAACTTTTAAATGTTAGATTGAGTTATAGGAGCGTATTTGAAGCACTTTTGCTTAATAAACCACCGCTCTATCTCTTACGGTTGATTTTTAAATTAATCAGAAAGTCTTCGTCGGCAGCGCTTCACGGTAGCCTCTCCGTACAGAGACTAAGTCCGAATTGAAAATATTTTCACCGACGACGTATCTTTTAAATGTTATGTTCAGTTATGGGAGCGTATTTGAAGCACTTTTGCTTAATAAATCACCGCTCTATCTCTTACGGTTGATTTTTAAATAATTTCTAAAATAGTCGTCGGCGACCCTTCACGGTAGCCACTCGGTAGGAAAAAATCTAAGTCCGAAGTGAAATTATTTTCACCGACGAGGTAACTTTTAAATGTTAGATTGAGTTATAGGAGCGTATTTGAAGCACTTTTGCTTAATAAACCACCGCTCTATCTCTTACGGTTGATTTTTATAATTAATCAGAAAGTCTTCGTCGGCAGCGCTTCACGGTAGCCTCTCCGTACAGAGACTAAGTCCGAATTGAAAATATTTTCACCGACGACGTATCTTTTAAATGTTATGTTCAGTTATGGGAGCGTATTTGAAGCACTTTTGCTTAATAAATCACCGCTCTATCTCTTACGGTTGATTTTTAAATAATTTCTAAAATAGTCGTCGGCGACCCTTCACGGTAGCCACTCGGTAGGAAAAAATCTAAGTCCGAAGTGAAATTATTTTCACCGACGAGGTAACTTTTAAATGTTAGATTGAGTTATAGGAGCGTATTTGAAGCACTTTTGCTTAATAAACCACCGCTCTATCTCTTACGGTTGATTTTTAAATTAATCAGAAAGTCTTCGTCGGCAGCGCTTCACGGTAGCCTCTCCGTACAGAGACTAAGTCCGAATTGAAAATATTTTCACCGACGACGTATCTTTTAAATGTTATGTTCAGTTATGGGAGCGTATTTGAAGCACTTTTGCTTAATAAATCACCGCTCTATCTCTTACGGTTGATTTTTAAATAATTTCTAAAATAGTCGTCGGCGACCCTTCACGGTAGCCACTCGGTAGGAAAAAATCTAAGTCCGAAGTGAAATTATTTTCACCGACGAGGTAACTTTTAAATGTTAGATTGAGTTATAGGAGCGTATTTGAAGCACTTTTGCTTAATAAACCACCGCTCTATCTCTTACGGTTGATTTTTAAATTAATCAGAAAGTCTTCGTCGGCAGCGCTTCACGGTAGCCTCTCCGTACAGAGACTAAGTCCGAATTGAAAATATTTTCACCGACGACGTATCTTTTAAATGTTATGTTCAGTTATGGGAGCGTATTTGAAGCACTTTTGCTTAATAAATCACCGCTCTATCTCTTACGGTTGATTTTTAAATAATTTCTAAAATAGTCGTCGGCGACCCTTCACGGTAGCCACTCGGTAGGAAAAAATCTAAGTCCGAAGTGAAATTATTTTCACCGACGAGGTAACTTTTAAATGTTAGATTGAGTTATAGGAGCGTATTTGAAGCACTTTTGCTTAATAAACCACCGCTCTATCTCTTACGGTTGATTTTTAAATTAATCAGAAAGTCTTCGTCGGCAGCGCTTCACGGTAGCCTCTCCGTACAGAGACTAAGTCCGAATTGAAAATATTTTCACCGACGACGTATCTTTTAAATGTTATGTTCAGTTATGGGAGCGTATTTGAAGCACTTTTGCTTAATAAATCACCGCTCTATCTCTTACGGTTGATTTTTAAATAATTTCTAAAATAGTCGTCGGCGACCCTTCACGGTAGCCACTCGGTAGGAAAAAATCTAAGTCCGAAGTGAAATTATTTTCACCGACGAGGTAACTTTTAAATGTTAGATTGAGTTATAGGAGCGTATTTGAAGCACTTTTGCTTAATAAACCACCGCTCTATCTCTTACGGTTGATTTTTAAATTAATCAGAAAGTCTTCGTCGGCAGCGCTTCACGGTAGCCTCTCCGTACAGAGACTAAGTCCGAATTGAAAATATTTTCACCGACGACGTATCTTTTAAATGTTATGTTCAGTTATGGGAGCGTATTTGAAGCACTTTTGCTTAATAAATCACCGCTCTATCTCTTACGGTTGATTTTTAAATAATTTCTAAAATAGTCGTCGGCGACCCTTCACGGTAGCCACTCGGTAGGAAAAAATCTAAGTCCGAAGTGAAATTATTTTCACCGACGAGGTAACTTTTAAATGTTAGATTGAGTTATAGGAGCGTATTTGAAGCACTTTTGCTTAATAAACCACCGCTCTATCTCTTACGGTTGATTTTTAAATTAATCAGAAAGTCTTCGTCGGCAGCGCTTCACGGTAGCCTCTCCGTACAGAGACTAAGTCCGAATTGAAAATATTTTCACCGACGACGTATCTTTTAAATGTTATGTTCAGTTATGGGAGCGTATTTGAAGCACTTTTGCTTAATAAATCACCGCTCTATCTCTTACGGTTGATTTTTAAATAATTTCTAAAATAGTCGTCGGCGACCCTTCACGGTAGCCACTCGGTAGGAAAAAATCTAAGTCCGAAGTGAAATTATTTTCACCGACGAGGTAACTTTTAAATGTTAGATTGAGTTATAGGAGCGTATTTGAAGCACTTTTGCTTAATAAACCACCGCTCTATCTCTTACGGTTGATTTTTAAATTAATCAGAAAGTCTTCGTCGGCAGCGCTTCACGGTAGCCTCTCCGTACAGAGACTAAGTCCGAATTGAAAATATTTTCACCGACGACGTATCTTTTAAATGTTATGTTCAGTTATGGGAGCGTATTTGAAGCACTTTTGCTTAATAAATCACCGCTCTATCTCTTACGGTTGATTTTTAAATAATTTCTAAAATAGTCGTCGGCGACCCTTCACGGTAGCCACTCGGTAGGAAAAAATCTAAGTCCGAAGTGAAATTATTTTCACCGACGAGGTAACTTTTAAATGTTAGATTGAGTTATAGGAGCGTATTTGAAGCACTTTTGCTTAATAAACCACCGCTCTATCTCTTACGGTTGATTTTTAAATTAATCAGAAAGTCTTCGTCGGCAGCGCTTCACGGTAGCCTCTCCGTACAGAGACTAAGTCCGAATTGAAAATATTTTCACCGACGACGTATCTTTTAAATGTTATGTTCAGTTATGGGAGCGTATTTGAAGCACTTTTGCTTAATAAATCACCGCTCTATCTCTTACGGTTGATTTTTAAATAATTTCTAAAATAGTCGTCGGCGACCCTTCACGGTAGCCACTCGGTAGGAAAAAATCTAAGTCCGAAGTGAAATTATTTTCACCGACGAGGTAACTTTTAAATGTTAGATTGAGTTATAGGAGCGTATTTGAAGCACTTTTGCTTAATAAACCACCGCTCTATCTCTTACGGTTGATTTTTAAATTAATCAGAAAGTCTTCGTCGGCAGCGCTTCACGGTAGCCTCTCCGTACAGAGACTAAGTCCGAATTGAAAATATTTTCACCGACGACGTATCTTTTAAATGTTATGTTCAGTTATGGGAGCGTATTTGAAGCACTTTTGCTTAATAAATCACCGCTCTATCTCTTACGGTTGATTTTTAAATAATTTCTAAAATAGTCGTCGGCGACCCTTCACGGTAGCCACTCGGTAGGAAAAAATCTAAGTCCGAAGTGAAATTATTTTCACCGACGAGGTAACTTTTAAATGTTAGATTGAGTTATAGGAGCGTATTTGAAGCACTTTTGCTTAATAAACCACCGCTCTATCTCTTACGGTTGATTTTTAAATTAATCAGAAAGTCTTCGTCGGCAGCGCTTCACGGTAGCCTCTCCGTACAGAGACTAAGTCCGAATTGAAAATATTTTCACCGACGACGTATCTTTTAAATGTTATGTTCAGTTATGGGAGCGTATTTGAAGCACTTTTGCTTAATAAATCACCGCTCTATCTCTTACGGTTGATTTTTAAATAATTTCTAAAATAGTCGTCGGCGACCCTTCACGGTAGCCACTCGGTAGGAAAAAATCTAAGTCCGAAGTGAAATTATTTTCACCGACGAGGTAACTTTTAAATGTTAGATTGAGTTATAGGAGCGTATTTGAAGCACTTTTGCTTAATAAACCACCGCTCTATCTCTTACGGTTGATTTTTAAATTAATCAGAAAGTCTTCGTCGGCAGCGCTTCACGGTAGCCTCTCCGTACAGAGACTAAGTCCGAATTGAAAATATTTTCACCGACGACGTATCTTTTAAATGTTATGTTCAGTTATGGGAGCGTATTTGAAGCACTTTTGCTTAATAAATCACCGCTCTATCTCTTACGGTTGATTTTTAAATAATTTCTAAAATAGTCGTCGGCGACCCTTCACGGTAGCCACTCGGTAGGAAAAAATCTAAGTCCGAAGTGAAATTATTTTCACCGACGAGGTAACTTTTAAATGTTAGATTGAGTTATAGGAGCGTATTTGAAGCACTTTTGCTTAATAAACCACCGCTCTATCTCTTACGGTTGATTTTTAAATTAATCAGAAAGTCTTCGTCGGCAGCGCTTCACGGTAGCCTCTCCGTACAGAGACTAAGTCCGAATTGAAAATATTTTCACCGACGACGTATCTTTTAAATGTTATGTTCAGTTATGGGAGCGTATTTGAAGCACTTTTGCTTAATAAATCACCGCTCTATCTCTTACGGTTGATTTTTAAATAATTTCTAAAATAGTCGTCGGCGACCCTTCACGGTAGCCACTCGGTAGGAAAAAATCTAAGTCCGAAGTGAAATTATTTTCACCGACGAGGTAACTTTTAAATGTTAGATTGAGTTATAGGAGCGTATTTGAAGCACTTTTGCTTAATAAACCACCGCTCTATCTCTTACGGTTGATTTTTAAATTAATCAGAAAGTCTTCGTCGGCAGCGCTTCACGGTAGCCTCTCCGTACAGAGACTAAGTCCGAATTGAAAATATTTTCACCGACGACGTATCTTTTAAATGTTATGTTCAGTTATGGGAGCGTATTTGAAGCACTTTTGCTTAATAAATCACCGCTCTATCTCTTACGGTTGATTTTTAAATAATTTCTAAAATAGTCGTCGGCGACCCTTCACGGTAGCCACTCGGTAGGAAAAAATCTAAGTCCGAAGTGAAATTATTTTCACCGACGAGGTAACTTTTAAATGTTAGATTGAGTTATAGGAGCGTATTTGAAGCACTTTTGCTTAATAAACCACCGCTCTATCTCTTACGGTTGATTTTTAAATTAATCAGAAAGTCTTCGTCGGCAGCGCTTCACGGTAGCCTCTCCGTACAGAGACTAAGTCCGAATTGAAAATATTTTCACCGACGACGTATCTTTTAAATGTTATGTTCAGTTATGGGAGCGTATTTGAAGCACTTTTGCTTAATAAATCACCGCTCTATCTCTTACGGTTGATTTTTAAATAATTTCTAAAATAGTCGTCGGCGACCCTTCACGGTAGCCACTCGGTAGGAAAAAATCTAAGTCCGAAGTGAAATTATTTTCACCGACGAGGTAACTTTTAAATGTTAGATTGAGTTATAGGAGCGTATTTGAAGCACTTTTGCTTAATAAACCACCGCTCTATCTCTTACGGTTGATTTTTAAATTAATCAGAAAGTCTTCGTCGGCAGCGCTTCACGGTAGCCTCTCCGTACAGAGACTAAGTCCGAATTGAAAATATTTTCACCGACGACGTATCTTTTAAATGTTATGTTCAGTTATGGGAGCGTATTTGAAGCACTTTTGCTTAATAAATCACCGCTCTATCTCTTACGGTTGATTTTTAAATAATTTCTAAAATAGTCGTCGGCGACCCTTCACGGTAGCCACTCGGTAGGAAAAAATCTAAGTCCGAAGTGAAATTATTTTCACCGACGAGGTAACTTTTAAATGTTAGATTGAGTTATAGGAGCGTATTTGAAGCACTTTTGCTTAATAAACCACCGCTCTATCTCTTACGGTTGATTTTTAAATTAATCAGAAAGTCTTCGTCGGCAGCGCTTCACGGTAGCCTCTCCGTACAGAGACTAAGTCCGAATTGAAAATATTTTCACCGACGACGTATCTTTTAAATGTTATGTTCAGTTATGGGAGCGTATTTGAAGCACTTTTGCTTAATAAATCACCGCTCTATCTCTTACGGTTGATTTTTAAATAATTTCTAAAATAGTCGTCGGCGACCCTTCACGGTAGCCACTCGGTAGGAAAAAATCTAAGTCCGAAGTGAAATTATTTTCACCGACGAGGTAACTTTTAAATGTTAGATTGAGTTATAGGAGCGTATTTGAAGCACTTTTGCTTAATAAACCACCGCTCTATCTCTTACGGTTGATTTTTAAATTAATCAGAAAGTCTTCGTCGGCAGCGCTTCACGGTAGCCTCTCCGTACAGAGACTAAGTCCGAATTGAAAATATTTTCACCGACGACGTATCTTTTAAATGTTATGTTCAGTTATGGGAGCGTATTTGAAGCACTTTTGCTTAATAAATCACCGCTCTATCTCTTACGGTTGATTTTTAAATAATTTCTAAAATAGTCGTCGGCGACCCTTCACGGTAGCCACTCGGTAGGAAAAAATCTAAGTCCGAAGTGAAATTATTTTCACCGACGAGGTAACTTTTAAATGTTAGATTGAGTTATAGGAGCGTATTTGAAGCACTTTTGCTTAATAAACCACCGCTCTATCTCTTACGGTTGATTTTTAAATTAATCAGAAAGTCTTCGTCGGCAGCGCTTCACGGTAGCCTCTCCGTACAGAGACTAAGTCCGAATTGAAAATATTTTCACCGACGACGTATCTTTTAAATGTTATGTTCAGTTATGGGAGCGTATTTGAAGCACTTTTGCTTAATAAATCACCGCTCTATCTCTTACGGTTGATTTTTAAATAATTTCTAAAATAGTCGTCGGCGACCCTTCACGGTAGCCACTCGGTAGGAAAAAATCTAAGTCCGAAGTGAAATTATTTTCACCGACGAGGTAACTTTTAAATGTTAGATTGAGTTATAGGAGCGTATTTGAAGCACTTTTGCTTAATAAACCACCGCTCTATCTCTTACGGTTGATTTTTAAATTAATCAGAAAGTCTTCGTCGGCAGCGCTTCACGGTAGCCTCTCCGTACAGAGACTAAGTCCGAATTGAAAATATTTTCACCGACGACGTATCTTTTAAATGTTATGTTCAGTTATGGGAGCGTATTTGAAGCACTTTTGCTTAATAAATCACCGCTCTATCTCTTACGGTTGATTTTTAAATAATTTCTAAAATAGTCGTCGGCGACCCTTCACGGTAGCCACTCGGTAGGAAAAAATCTAAGTCCGAAGTGAAATTATTTTCACCGACGAGGTAACTTTTAAATGTTAGATTGAGTTATAGGAGCGTATTTGAAGCACTTTTGCTTAATAAACCACCGCTCTATCTCTTACGGTTGATTTTTAAATTAATCAGAAAGTCTTCGTCGGCAGCGCTTCACGGTAGCCTCTCCGTACAGAGACTAAGTCCGAATTGAAAATATTTTCACCGACGACGTATCTTTTAAATGTTATGTTCAGTTATGGGAGCGTATTTGAAGCACTTTTGCTTAATAAATCACCGCTCTATCTCTTACGGTTGATTTTTAAATAATTTCTAAAATAGTCGTCGGCGACCCTTCACGGTAGCCACTCGGTAGGAAAAAATCTAAGTCCGAAGTGAAATTATTTTCACCGACGAGGTAACTTTTAAATGTTAGATTGAGTTATAGGAGCGTATTTGAAGCACTTTTGCTTAATAAACCACCGCTCTATCTCTTACGGTTGATTTTTAAATTAATCAGAAAGTCTTCGTCGGCAGCGCTTCACGGTAGCCTCTCCGTACAGAGACTAAGTCCGAATTGAAAATATTTTCACCGACGACGTATCTTTTAAATGTTATGTTCAGTTATGGGAGCGTATTTGAAGCACTTTTGCTTAATAAATCACCGCTCTATCTCTTACGGTTGATTTTTAAATAATTTCTAAAATAGTCGTCGGCGACCCTTCACGGTAGCCACTCGGTAGGAAAAAATCTAAGTCCGAAGTGAAATTATTTTCACCGACGAGGTAACTTTTAAATGTTAGATTGAGTTATAGGAGCGTATTTGAAGCACTTTTGCTTAATAAACCACCGCTCTATCTCTTACGGTTGATTTTTAAATTAATCAGAAAGTCTTCGTCGGCAGCGCTTCACGGTAGCCTCTCCGTACAGAGACTAAGTCCGAATTGAAAATATTTTCACCGACGACGTATCTTTTAAATGTTATGTTCAGTTATGGGAGCGTATTTGAAGCACTTTTGCTTAATAAATCACCGCTCTATCTCTTACGGTTGATTTTTAAATAATTTCTAAAATAGTCGTCGGCGACCCTTCACGGTAGCCACTCGGTAGGAAAAAATCTAAGTCCGAAGTGAAATTATTTTCACCGACGAGGTAACTTTTAAATGTTAGATTGAGTTATAGGAGCGTATTTGAAGCACTTTTGCTTAATAAACCACCGCTCTATCTCTTACGGTTGATTTTTAAATTAATCAGAAAGTCTTCGTCGGCAGCGCTTCACGGTAGCCTCTCCGTACAGAGACTAAGTCCGAATTGAAAATATTTTCACCGACGACGTATCTTTTAAATGTTATGTTCAGTTATGGGAGCGTATTTGAAGCACTTTTGCTTAATAAATCACCGCTCTATCTCTTACGGTTGATTTTTAAATAATTTCTAAAATAGTCGTCGGCGACCCTTCACGGTAGCCACTCGGTAGGAAAAAATCTAAGTCCGAAGTGAAATTATTTTCACCGACGAGGTAACTTTTAAATGTTAGATTGAGTTATAGGAGCGTATTTGAAGCACTTTTGCTTAATAAACCACCGCTCTATCTCTTACGGTTGATTTTTAAATTAATCAGAAAGTCTTCGTCGGCAGCGCTTCACGGTAGCCTCTCCGTACAGAGACTAAGTCCGAATTGAAAATATTTTCACCGACGACGTATCTTTTAAATGTTATGTTCAGTTATGGGAGCGTATTTGAAGCACTTTTGCTTAATAAATCACCGCTCTATCTCTTACGGTTGATTTTTAAATAATTTCTAAAATAGTCGTCGGCGACCCTTCACGGTAGCCACTCGGTAGGAAAAAATCTAAGTCCGAAGTGAAATTATTTTCACCGACGAGGTAACTTTTAAATGTTAGATTGAGTTATAGGAGCGTATTTGAAGCACTTTTGCTTAATAAACCACCGCTCTATCTCTTACGGTTGATTTTTAAATTAATCAGAAAGTCTTCGTCGGCAGCGCTTCACGGTAGCCTCTCCGTACAGAGACTAAGTCCGAATTGAAAATATTTTCACCGACGACGTATCTTTTAAATGTTATGTTCAGTTATGGGAGCGTATTTGAAGCACTTTTGCTTAATAAATCACCGCTCTATCTCTTACGGTTGATTTTTAAATAATTTCTAAAATAGTCGTCGGCGACCCTTCACGGTAGCCACTCGGTAGGAAAAAATCTAAGTCCGAAGTGAAATTATTTTCACCGACGAGGTAACTTTTAAATGTTAGATTGAGTTATAGGAGCGTATTTGAAGCACTTTTGCTTAATAAACCACCGCTCTATCTCTTACGGTTGATTTTTAAATTAATCAGAAAGTCTTCGTCGGCAGCGCTTCACGGTAGCCTCTCCGTACAGAGACTAAGTCCGAATTGAAAATATTTTCACCGACGACGTATCTTTTAAATGTTATGTTCAGTTATGGGAGCGTATTTGAAGCACTTTTGCTTAATAAATCACCGCTCTATCTCTTACGGTTGATTTTTAAATAATTTCTAAAATAGTCGTCGGCGACCCTTCACGGTAGCCACTCGGTAGGAAAAAATCTAAGTCCGAAGTGAAATTATTTTCACCGACGAGGTAACTTTTAAATGTTAGATTGAGTTATAGGAGCGTATTTGAAGCACTTTTGCTTAATAAACCACCGCTCTATCTCTTACGGTTGATTTTTAAATTAATCAGAAAGTCTTCGTCGGCAGCGCTTCACGGTAGCCTCTCCGTACAGAGACTAAGTCCGAATTGAAAATATTTTCACCGACGACGTATCT
>CAJUYC020000059.1:0-5000 GCA_910591585.2 Nysson spinosus | reverse complement strand
AGCAAAAGTGCTTCAAATACGCTCCCATAACTGAACATAACATTTAAAAGATACGTCGTCGGTGAAAATATTTTCAATTCGGACTTAGTCTCTGTACGGAGAGGCTACCGTGAAGCGCTGCCGACGAAGACTTTCTGATTAATTTAAAAATCAACCGTAAGAGATAGAGCGGTGGTTTATTAAGCAAAAGTGCTTCAAATACGCTCCTATAACTCAATCTAACATTTAAAAGTTACCTCGTCGGTGAAAATAATTTCACTTCGGACTTAGATTTTTTCCTACCGAGTGGCTACCGTGAAGGGTCGCCGACGACTATTTTAGAAATTATTTAAAAATCAACCGTAAGAGATAGAGCGGTGATTTATTAAGCAAAAGTGCTTCAAATACGCTCCCATAACTGAACATAACATTTAAAAGATACGTCGTCGGTGAAAATATTTTCAATTCGGACTTAGTCTCTGTACGGAGAGGCTACCGTGAAGCGCTGCCGACGAAGACTTTCTGATTAATTTAAAAATCAACCGTAAGAGATAGAGCGGTGGTTTATTAAGCAAAAGTGCTTCAAATACGCTCCTATAACTCAATCTAACATTTAAAAGTTACCTCGTCGGTGAAAATAATTTCACTTCGGACTTAGATTTTTTCCTACCGAGTGGCTACCGTGAAGGGTCGCCGACGACTATTTTAGAAATTATTTAAAAATCAACCGTAAGAGATAGAGCGGTGATTTATTAAGCAAAAGTGCTTCAAATACGCTCCCATAACTGAACATAACATTTAAAAGATACGTCGTCGGTGAAAATATTTTCAATTCGGACTTAGTCTCTGTACGGAGAGGCTACCGTGAAGCGCTGCCGACGAAGACTTTCTGATTAATTTAAAAATCAACCGTAAGAGATAGAGCGGTGGTTTATTAAGCAAAAGTGCTTCAAATACGCTCCTATAACTCAATCTAACATTTAAAAGTTACCTCGTCGGTGAAAATAATTTCACTTCGGACTTAGATTTTTTCCTACCGAGTGGCTACCGTGAAGGGTCGCCGACGACTATTTTAGAAATTATTTAAAAATCAACCGTAAGAGATAGAGCGGTGATTTATTAAGCAAAAGTGCTTCAAATACGCTCCCATAACTGAACATAACATTTAAAAGATACGTCGTCGGTGAAAATATTTTCAATTCGGACTTAGTCTCTGTACGGAGAGGCTACCGTGAAGCGCTGCCGACGAAGACTTTCTGATTAATTTAAAAATCAACCGTAAGAGATAGAGCGGTGGTTTATTAAGCAAAAGTGCTTCAAATACGCTCCTATAACTCAATCTAACATTTAAAAGTTACCTCGTCGGTGAAAATAATTTCACTTCGGACTTAGATTTTTTCCTACCGAGTGGCTACCGTGAAGGGTCGCCGACGACTATTTTAGAAATTATTTAAAAATCAACCGTAAGAGATAGAGCGGTGATTTATTAAGCAAAAGTGCTTCAAATACGCTCCCATAACTGAACATAACATTTAAAAGATACGTCGTCGGTGAAAATATTTTCAATTCGGACTTAGTCTCTGTACGGAGAGGCTACCGTGAAGCGCTGCCGACGAAGACTTTCTGATTAATTTAAAAATCAACCGTAAGAGATAGAGCGGTGGTTTATTAAGCAAAAGTGCTTCAAATACGCTCCTATAACTCAATCTAACATTTAAAAGTTACCTCGTCGGTGAAAATAATTTCACTTCGGACTTAGATTTTTTCCTACCGAGTGGCTACCGTGAAGGGTCGCCGACGACTATTTTAGAAATTATTTAAAAATCAACCGTAAGAGATAGAGCGGTGATTTATTAAGCAAAAGTGCTTCAAATACGCTCCCATAACTGAACATAACATTTAAAAGATACGTCGTCGGTGAAAATATTTTCAATTCGGACTTAGTCTCTGTACGGAGAGGCTACCGTGAAGCGCTGCCGACGAAGACTTTCTGATTAATTTAAAAATCAACCGTAAGAGATAGAGCGGTGGTTTATTAAGCAAAAGTGCTTCAAATACGCTCCTATAACTCAATCTAACATTTAAAAGTTACCTCGTCGGTGAAAATAATTTCACTTCGGACTTAGATTTTTTCCTACCGAGTGGCTACCGTGAAGGGTCGCCGACGACTATTTTAGAAATTATTTAAAAATCAACCGTAAGAGATAGAGCGGTGATTTATTAAGCAAAAGTGCTTCAAATACGCTCCCATAACTGAACATAACATTTAAAAGATACGTCGTCGGTGAAAATATTTTCAATTCGGACTTAGTCTCTGTACGGAGAGGCTACCGTGAAGCGCTGCCGACGAAGACTTTCTGATTAATTTAAAAATCAACCGTAAGAGATAGAGCGGTGGTTTATTAAGCAAAAGTGCTTCAAATACGCTCCTATAACTCAATCTAACATTTAAAAGTTACCTCGTCGGTGAAAATAATTTCACTTCGGACTTAGATTTTTTCCTACCGAGTGGCTACCGTGAAGGGTCGCCGACGACTATTTTAGAAATTATTTAAAAATCAACCGTAAGAGATAGAGCGGTGATTTATTAAGCAAAAGTGCTTCAAATACGCTCCCATAACTGAACATAACATTTAAAAGATACGTCGTCGGTGAAAATATTTTCAATTCGGACTTAGTCTCTGTACGGAGAGGCTACCGTGAAGCGCTGCCGACGAAGACTTTCTGATTAATTTAAAAATCAACCGTAAGAGATAGAGCGGTGGTTTATTAAGCAAAAGTGCTTCAAATACGCTCCTATAACTCAATCTAACATTTAAAAGTTACCTCGTCGGTGAAAATAATTTCACTTCGGACTTAGATTTTTTCCTACCGAGTGGCTACCGTGAAGGGTCGCCGACGACTATTTTAGAAATTATTTAAAAATCAACCGTAAGAGATAGAGCGGTGATTTATTAAGCAAAAGTGCTTCAAATACGCTCCCATAACTGAACATAACATTTAAAAGATACGTCGTCGGTGAAAATATTTTCAATTCGGACTTAGTCTCTGTACGGAGAGGCTACCGTGAAGCGCTGCCGACGAAGACTTTCTGATTAATTTAAAAATCAACCGTAAGAGATAGAGCGGTGGTTTATTAAGCAAAAGTGCTTCAAATACGCTCCTATAACTCAATCTAACATTTAAAAGTTACCTCGTCGGTGAAAATAATTTCACTTCGGACTTAGATTTTTTCCTACCGAGTGGCTACCGTGAAGGGTCGCCGACGACTATTTTAGAAATTATTTAAAAATCAACCGTAAGAGATAGAGCGGTGATTTATTAAGCAAAAGTGCTTCAAATACGCTCCCATAACTGAACATAACATTTAAAAGATACGTCGTCGGTGAAAATATTTTCAATTCGGACTTAGTCTCTGTACGGAGAGGCTACCGTGAAGCGCTGCCGACGAAGACTTTCTGATTAATTTAAAAATCAACCGTAAGAGATAGAGCGGTGGTTTATTAAGCAAAAGTGCTTCAAATACGCTCCTATAACTCAATCTAACATTTAAAAGTTACCTCGTCGGTGAAAATAATTTCACTTCGGACTTAGATTTTTTCCTACCGAGTGGCTACCGTGAAGGGTCGCCGACGACTATTTTAGAAATTATTTAAAAATCAACCGTAAGAGATAGAGCGGTGATTTATTAAGCAAAAGTGCTTCAAATACGCTCCCATAACTGAACATAACATTTAAAAGATACGTCGTCGGTGAAAATATTTTCAATTCGGACTTAGTCTCTGTACGGAGAGGCTACCGTGAAGCGCTGCCGACGAAGACTTTCTGATTAATTTAAAAATCAACCGTAAGAGATAGAGCGGTGGTTTATTAAGCAAAAGTGCTTCAAATACGCTCCTATAACTCAATCTAACATTTAAAAGTTACCTCGTCGGTGAAAATAATTTCACTTCGGACTTAGATTTTTTCCTACCGAGTGGCTACCGTGAAGGGTCGCCGACGACTATTTTAGAAATTATTTAAAAATCAACCGTAAGAGATAGAGCGGTGATTTATTAAGCAAAAGTGCTTCAAATACGCTCCCATAACTGAACATAACATTTAAAAGATACGTCGTCGGTGAAAATATTTTCAATTCGGACTTAGTCTCTGTACGGAGAGGCTACCGTGAAGCGCTGCCGACGAAGACTTTCTGATTAATTTAAAAATCAACCGTAAGAGATAGAGCGGTGGTTTATTAAGCAAAAGTGCTTCAAATACGCTCCTATAACTCAATCTAACATTTAAAAGTTACCTCGTCGGTGAAAATAATTTCACTTCGGACTTAGATTTTTTCCTACCGAGTGGCTACCGTGAAGGGTCGCCGACGACTATTTTAGAAATTATTTAAAAATCAACCGTAAGAGATAGAGCGGTGATTTATTAAGCAAAAGTGCTTCAAATACGCTCCCTTAACTGAACATAACATTTAAAAGATACGTCGTCGGTGAAAATATTTTCAATTCGGACTTAGTCTCTGTACGGAGAGGCTACCGTGAAGCGCTGCCGACGAAGACTTTCTGATTAATTTAAAAATCAACCGTAAGAGATAGAGCGGTGGTTTATTAAGCAAAAGTGCTTCAAATACGCTCCTATAACTCAATCTAACATTTAAAAGTTACCTCGTCGGTGAAAATAATTTCACTTCGGACTTAGATTTTTTCCTACCGAGTGGCTACCGTGAAGGGTCGCCGACGACTATTTTAGAAATTATTTAAAAATCAACCGTAAGAGATAGAGCGGTGATTTATTAAGCAAAAGTGCTTCAAATACGCTCCCATAACTGAACATAACATTTAAAAGATACGTCGTCGGTGAAAATATTTTCAATTCGGACTTAGTCTCTGTACGGAGAGGCTACCGTGAAGCGCTGCCGACGAAGACTTTCTGATTAATTTAAAAATCAACCGTAAGAGATAGAGCGGTGGTTTATTAAGCAAAAGTGCTTCAAATACGCTCCTATAACTCAATCTAACATTTAA
>CAJUYC020000058.1:0-26419 GCA_910591585.2 Nysson spinosus | reverse complement strand
AACGAGAGACCGCATTTTCCGTGTAAATTGACGTGAAAATTCGAATGGCATCGAGAATTTCATCGAACAAGAATTTTGGAAGGGCATGGTTTCGACGGAAAGGTAAGTTTTTCTCTCTGAAATCCGACAGATTTCGCATTTCAGGCGATCTCAGTCGTTTTCCAGATTTCTATTTCAGAAACGAGAGACCGCATTTTCCGTGTAAATTGACGTGAAAATTCGAATGGCATCGAGAATTTCATCGAAAAGAATTTTGGAAGGGCATGGTTTCGACGGAAAGGTAAGTTTTCTCTCTGAAATCGACAGATTTCGCATTTCAGGCGATAGTTTCGCACTTTTTCCAGATTTCCCTATTTCAGAAACGAGAGACCGCATTTTCCGTGTAAATTGACGTGAAAATTCGAATGGCATCGAGAATTTCATCGAAAAGAATTTTGGAAGGGCATGGTTTCGTCGACGGAAAGGTAAGTTTTCTCTCTGAAATCGACAGATTTCGCATTTCAGGCGATAGTTTCGCACTTTTTCCAGATTTCCCTATTTCAGAAACGAGAGACCGCATTTTCCGTGTAAATTGACGTGAAAATTCGAATGGCATCGAGAATTTCATCGAAAAGAATTTTGGAAGGGCATGGTTTCGACGGAAAGGTAAGTTTTCTCTCTGAAATCGACAGATTTCGCATTTCAGGCGATAGTTTCGCACTTTTTCCAGATTTCCCTATTTCAGAAACGAGAGACCGCATTTTCCGTGTAAATTGACGTGAAAATTCGAATGGCATCGAGAATTTCATCGAAAAGAATTTTGGAAGGGCATGGTTTCGACGGAAAGGTAAGTTTTCTCTCTGAAATCGACAGATTTCGCATTTCAGGCGATAGTTTCGCACTTTTTCCAGATTTCCCTATTTCAGAAACGAGAGACCGCATTTTCCGTGTAAATTGACGTGAAAATTCGAATGGCATCGAGAATTTCATCGAAAAGAATTTTGGAAGGGCATGGTTTCGACGGAAAGGTAAGTTTTCTCTCTGAAATCGACAGATTTCGCATTTCAGGCGATAGTTTCGCACTTTTTCCAGATTTCCCTATTTCAGAAACGAGAGACCGCATTTTCCGTGTAAATTGACGTGAAAATTCGAATGGCATCGAGAATTTCATCGAAAAGAATTTTGGAAGGGCATGGTTTCGACGGAAAGGTAAGTTTTCTCTCTGAAATCGACAGATTTCGCATTTCAGGCGATAGTTTCGCACTTTTTCCAGATTTCCCTATTTCAGAAACGAGAGACCGCATTTTCCGTGTAAATTGACGTGAAAATTCGAATGGCATCGAGAATTTCATCGAAAAGAATTTTGGAAGGGCATGGTTTCGACGGAAAGGTAAGTTTTCTCTCTGAAATCGACAGATTTCGCATTTCAGGCGATAGTTTCGCACTTTTTCCAGATTTCCCTCTTTCAGAAACGAGAGACCGCATTTTCCGTGTAAATTGACGTGAAAATTCGAATGGCATCGAGAATTTCATCGAAAAGAATTTTGGAAGGGCATGGTTTCGACGGAAAGGTAAGTTTTCTCTCTGAAATCGACAGATTTCGCATTTCAGGCGATAGTTTCGCACTTTTTCCAGATTTCCCTATTTCAGAAACGAGAGACCGCATTTTCCGTGTAAATTGACGTGAAAATTCGAATGGCATCGAGAATTTCATCGAAAAGAATTTTGGAAGGGCATGGTTTCGACGGAAAGGTAAGTTTTCTCTCTGAAATCGACAGATTTCGCATTTCAGGCGATAGTTTCGCACTTTTTCCAGATTTCCCTATTTCAGAAACGAGAGACCGCATTTTCCGTGTAAATTGACGTGAAAATTCGAATGGCATCGAGAATTTCATCGAAAAGAATTTTGGAAGGGCATGGTTTCGACGGAAAGGTAAGTTTTCTCTCTGAAATCGACAGATTTCGCATTTCAGGCGATAGTTTCGCACTTTTTCCAGATTTCCCTATTTCAGAAACGAGAGACCGCATTTTCCGTGTAAATTGACGTGAAAATTCGAATGGCATCGAGAATTTCATCGAAAAGAATTTTGGAAGGGCATGGTTTCGACGGAAAGGTAAGTTTTCTCTCTGAAATCGACAGATTTCGCATTTCAGGCGATAGTTTCGCACTTTTTCCAGATTTCCCTATTTCAGAAACGAGAGACCGCATTTTCCGTGTAAATTGACGTGAAAATTCGAATGGCATCGAGAATTTCATCGAAAAGAATTTTGGAAGGGCATGGTTTCGACGGAAAGGTAAGTTTTCTCTCTGAAATCGACAGATTTCGCATTTCAGGCGATAGTTTCGCACTTTTTCCAGATTTCCCTATTTCAGAAACGAGAGACCGCATTTTCCGTGTAAATTGACGTGAAAATTCGAATGGCATCGAGAATTTCATCGAAAAGAATTTTGGAAGGGCATGGTTTCGACGGAAAGGTAAGTTTTCTCTCTGAAATCGACAGATTTCGCATTTCAGGCGATAGTTTCGCACTTTTTCCAGATTTCCCTATTTCAGAAACGAGAGACCGCATTTTCCGTGTAAATTGACGTGAAAATTCGAATGGCATCGAGAATTTCATCGAAAAGAATTTTGGAAGGGCATGGTTTCGACGGAAAGGTAAGTTTTCTCTCTGAAATCGACAGATTTCGCATTTCAGGCGATAGTTTCGCACTTTTTCCAGATTTCCCTATTTCAGAAACGAGAGACCGCATTTTCCGTGTAAATTGACGTGAAAATTCGAATGGCATCGAGAATTTCATCGAAAAGAATTTTGGAAGGGCATGGTTTCGACGGAAAGGTAAGTTTTCTCTCTGAAATCGACAGATTTCGCATTTCAGGCGATAGTTTCGCACTTTTTCCAGATTTCCCTATTTCAGAAACGAGAGACCGCATTTTCCGTGTAAATTGACGTGAAAATTCGAATGGCATCGAGAATTTCATCGAAAAGAATTTTGGAAGGGCATGGTTTCGACGGAAAGGTAAGTTTTCTCTCTGAAATCGACAGATTTCGCATTTCAGGCGATAGTTTCGCACTTTTTCCAGATTTCCCTATTTCAGAAACGAGAGACCGCATTTTCCGTGTAAATTGACGTGAAAATTCGAATGGCATCGAGAATTTCATCGAAAAGAATTTTGGAAGGGCATGGTTTCGACGGAAAGGTAAGTTTTCTCTCTGAAATCGACAGATTTCGCATTTCAGGCGATAGTTTCGCACTTTTTCCAGATTTCCCTATTTCAGAAACGAGAGACCGCATTTTCCGTGTAAATTGACGTGAAAATTCGAATGGCATCGAGAATTTCATCGAAAAGAATTTTGGAAGGGCATGGTTTCGACGGAAAGGTAAGTTTTCTCTCTGAAATCGACAGATTTCGCATTTCAGGCGATAGTTTCGCACTTTTTCCAGATTTCCCTATTTCAGAAACGAGAGACCGCATTTTCCGTGTAAATTGACGTGAAAATTCGAATGGCATCGAGAATTTCATCGAAAAGAATTTTGGAAGGGCATGGTTTCGACGGAAAGGTAAGTTTTCTCTCTGAAATCGACAGATTTCGCATTTCAGGCGATAGTTTCGCACTTTTTCCAGATTTCCCTATTTCAGAAACGAGAGACCGCATTTTCCGTGTAAATTGACGTGAAAATTCGAATGGCATCGAGAATTTCATCGAAAAGAATTTTGGAAGGGCATGGTTTCGACGGAAAGGTAAGTTTTCTCTCTGAAATCGACAGATTTCGCATTTCAGGCGATAGTTTCGCACTTTTTCCAGATTTCCCTATTTCAGAAACGAGAGACCGCATTTTCCGTGTAAATTGACGTGAAAATTCGAATGGCATCGAGAATTTCATCGAAAAGAATTTTGGAAGGGCATGGTTTCGACGGAAAGGTAAGTTTTCTCTCTGAAATCGACAGATTTCGCATTTCAGGCGATAGTTTCGCACTTTTTCCAGATTTCCCTATTTCAGAAACGAGAGACCGCATTTTCCGTGTAAATTGACGTGAAAATTCGAATGGCATCGAGAATTTCATCGAAAAGAATTTTGGAAGGGCATGGTTTCGACGGAAAGGTAAGTTTTCTCTCTGAAATCGACAGATTTCGCATTTCAGGCGATAGTTTCGCACTTTTTCCAGATTTCCCTATTTCAGAAACGAGAGACCGCATTTTCCGTGTAAATTGACGTGAAAATTCGAATGGCATCGAGAATTTCATCGAAAAGAATTTTGGAAGGGCATGGTTTCGACGGAAAGGTAAGTTTTCTCTCTGAAATCGACAGATTTCGCATTTCAGGCGATAGTTTCGCACTTTTTCCAGATTTCCCTATTTCAGAAACGAGAGACCGCATTTTCCGTGTAAATTGACGTGAAAATTCGAATGGCATCGAGAATTTCATCGTGTCACGTCCCGCGACGTCCACACGGCCGAGCGCATACCAGGCACCCGATGTGCACACCACGTCTCCCACGAAGCTACTGGGTCGAGCGGTACCCCCACAACAGCCGCACTCCTACCACGGCGGAGCCTCTACCTCAGCGGCACTGGCCACGCTCCGCGACGCTCGCTCCGGGAGGTCCACGCAGCTAGTGAGTCGGACGGTACCCCCACCACAGTGCGCTCCCACCACGGCGGAGCCTCTACCTCAGCGGCACTGGCCACGTTCCGCGACGCTCGCTCGGCGAGGTCCACGCAGCTAGTGAGTCGGACGGTACCCCCACCACAGTGCGCCCCTACCACGGCGGAGCCTTCTACCTCAGCGGCACTGCCCAAGCTCCGAGACGCTCGCTCGACGAGGTCTACGCAGGGATTGAGTTGGACGGTGCCCCCACCGCAACATCGACATCGTCGGCCGGAGCCGATACCGCAGCAGCAGCGCGATTGGCCAGCATCACGCCACCGGCAGCCAGCCAATCACCATCGACCCCGGCACCCGCCAGCAGGGTATATAAGGCGAGCAGCGCGAGCCAGTCCGGCAGTCAAATTCAACCAGCCGACTACAAGGCAGTCCAATTCGAGGAGCCTACTACCACAGTCCACTACAGCAGTCTAAATCGAGGATCCTACTACTACAGTCTAAATTGAGGATTCCAACTCAACAGTCTACTACTACAGCCTACTACTACTTTCTCGAATTCATACTCGATGGAGATTCATCTGTCGGATCTCGAACCAAGCACATCAGGACTCCGAACTCTTATGGAACAACTCTCGACATAAGACATTATATTAATTTCTACTTCTAGTACCTTATCGTACATTCAAGACTCAGCGTTCATATTCTCATTTATTACTATTTCCTCGAAATCATACTTACTTTCATTAACTTTACTATTACTCGGATTGTTCTCATTGTACTTTTACTTTTATTTATACTTACTTCCACTAACTCCAAACATTACCTTAGTTTCTCATTAAAAGTCATTGTATTAGCTTTTATACTGCTTCGCGTCGCTTCGTAATTACCTTCCCTCTCTCCTCATACCCTTACCTCTCAGACGTTGGAGCTGTCTTTATACTGCTTCGCGTCGTTCCTTCTCTCTCACATCACACCTTTACCTCTCAGACGTTGGAGCTGTCCTTATACTGCTTCACGTCGTTTCTCCTATCTCTATTACCTACTCTCTCCCTCACACCCTTACCTCTCAGACGTTGGAGCTGTCCTTATACTGCTTCGCGTCGTTCCTTCTATCTCTATTACCTTCTCTCACCCCTCAAACCTTTACCTCTCAGACGTTGGAGCTGTCTTTATACTGCTTCGCGTCGTTCCTTCTATCTCTATTACCTTCTCTCTCCACACACACCTTTATCTCTTAGACGCTGGAGCGGTCTTCATACTGCTTCGCGTCAATCGGCTCAGTGACCGTAGAATCCCTTTTTAAATTAGAACCGGACGCGAGTACTCGCCTTATTTGCCGGAAACGTGGGCAAACCTTTTGGGTTCTCCATACGGTGGCGACGTCGTCGGCGGTATATTTCCTGTCGTTCTGCGCAACCTCGTGTCAGGACGTAACAGATTTTTAAGAAATATAACAGTGGTGACAGCGGTGGGATAAACTGTCATTGGCCGATAATTCTCAAAATCGTAATTTTCCCTTCCTTTTTTCCATTTCTCCAAAAGTCCTCCTAAATCACATATCACAATGTCTAACCCCAAGAAAACCGATACAATCCCTACGGAAGCAGACGTAGAGCAGTCCAATGAGGAAATACAAGCCAAAGAGGCTTTTCTCAGTTCCAAATTGGTTTCAATTCAACAAAAGAAAGAGAATATAGAATCGCAGTACAGAATACACGGGCTTGGTAGACCGACTACAAGCATGTACCGCGAAACCGATAATCTTGATCCTTTGTTCAATATTAACCTAGCGTCTCAGATCAATGACCTGAAGTATATGATCCGATCCTTAACCAAAGCCCTAGAAACTCCCACGAATCCTCCAACAATCAAAGAATCCCCGAGATCCGAAGAACAAATGGGTCCACACCTCTCCGGTAATGACACCTTCAGGTACGCTCCCTTTGCCCCTCAAATATCCCTGAAGGATGCCCTTGAGATGGTGCCCTTCTTTGATGGTGGTAATATCTCTGTTCCTCAATTCGCCCGAGCCTGTAAATGCGCAAAGGACATGATTCCCTCGCGCTCTGAACCTCAGTTAGCCAGGCTCCTGACAAATCGTCTTCAAGGTCGAGCATATTTGGCCGTTGAAGACCATGTTTTCGATACAGTCGATGAACTCGTGGCTAGATTAAAACATGTATTTATGCCTGCCAAGGGCCCCCATCATTATCGCGGGGAATTAGTCAATATTTTTATGAAACAGAATGAACATATTTTAGATTACATCGGGCGCGTAAAGGACTTACGATCCGCGATTTTAGATGAGGAAAGCGAAAGATACGGCACACTCTACCCGGATATGAAGAAGGAAACTGACGACCTTTGTCTGGAATGTTTTATTAATGGTCTCCCTCCAGATTTCAGAGTCCAGGTCTCCATATCCGGATATGTATCCTTGGATCATGCATTCGACACGTCCATTCGCGTTAGCAAGATGATTGACCGCGATAACGCACTGTTCAATTATAATAGAGTCACGGACAACGCACGTTCCTCGGACAATCGTAGAGCCGATATTTGCCAGCTCTGTAATAGACAAGGGCATACAGCGTTAACTTGTCGCAGAGAAAGGGCCGCCATTACCACCACAAACCCCAGTCCTGCTCCTAGTCCTAATCATTCTCCTCCCTCCCCACCCGTGGGGACCACTCGGTCCCTCTCGCGAAATCGCTATGAAACCAAAACTTGCAACTACTGCAAGGAGCCCGGTCACTTAATCACGGAATGCCGTAAACGGGCCTACAATTACAACTTGCGGCAATCGGGAAACTCCTCCGGTCCCCTGGTCCACCAGGACGCGAACCAGGACAGGACCGTTCCACAGCCGCGTCCGATACTCGCGATATCGACGATATCGATAGACGAACCAAATGTAGAGTGTCGACAATCCGCCTAAAGAACACTAACTCAATTTCCGAAATCTCAAAACCATGTACAATTTCAAAGGCGATCTCTATACAAAATCACGATTCTAAATCAAATTCCGAAATCTCTAACTCTTGTACAAATTCAAAAACGATTTCGAAACCAAATCTAGATTCTAACTCAGTTTCCGAAATCTCTAAATCTTGTACAAATTCAAAAACGATTTCGAAACCAAATCTAGATTCTAACTCAGTTTCCGAAATCTCTAACTCTTGTACAAATTCAAAAACGATTTCGAAACCAAATCTAGATTCTAACTCAGTTTCCGAAATCTCTAAATCTTGTACGAATTCAGAAACGATTTCGAAACCAAATCTAGATTCTAACTCAGTTTCCGAAATCTCTAACTCTTGTACAAATTCAAAAACGATTTCGAAACCAAATCTAGATTCTAACTCAGTTTCCGAAATCTCTAAATCTTGTACGAATTCAAAAACGATTTCGAAACCAAATCTAGATTCTAACTCAGTTTCCGAAATCTCTAAATCTTGTACAAATTCAAAGACAATTTCAAAACCAAGTCTAGAATCTAACTCCAATTCCGAAATCTCTAAATCTTATGCAAATTCAAAGACGATTTCAAAACCAAATCTGGATTCTAACTTGGGGTCCGAAATTTCTAAATCATGTACAATTTCAAAGACGATGTCGAAACCAAAGCTGGAATCTAACCAAATCTCCGAAATCTCTAAATCGTGTACAATTTCAAAGACGATGTCAAAATCAAATATAGATTCCAACTTGGGTTCCGAAATCTCTAAATCATGCGCAATTTCAAAGAATATGTCGAAACCAAATATAGAATCGAACTCAATCTCCGAAAACTCTAAATCTTGTACAAATTCAAAGGCGATGTCAAAACCGAATCTTGACACTAAATCCGAAATCTCTAAATCATGCTCAACTTCGAAAGCAATGTCAAGGTCAAATCTCAATACTGAACGAATTTCTGAAATCCCTACGAAATCTAAATCATTACAAAATCCTACTTCTAGTACTAATTCTCGTTCTAACTCTAAGCAAGCTCCATGGGGAAAATCAGAAACCAAATCCCGCGTACCTGCCTCGTTACCACTGCACCAAGTAAGCAAATCGGAACAAGGCCGGCTTGAGGAAATTAAAAAGTCATTGAGGTTCGACCATTTAAACACAAATGTTCTCTCACGCAACGTCACCAAACCCATCCACACGGACCTCATACGAAAAACCTTACCTATTCGATGCCGATCATCAAGGAATTCTGACTCGGACAAGTCAATCTTCTCCTTCCCTGCAAATACGAAAGGCAAATCCAATTCACAAGGAAAATCAGAAGAAGAACCACCTCAACACCCGCTGGAAGACCACCGTGGCGAAAACAACAACACGGACACAAGGAAATGTCTCCAACATTTCCTTATTCTTAAGGAGGGGGGTGTCACGTCCCGCGACGTCCACACGGCCGAGCGCATACCAGGCACCCGATGTGCACACCACGTCTCCCACGAAGCTACTGGGTCGAGCGGTACCCCCACCACAGCCGCACTCCTACCACGGCGGAGCCTCTACCTCAGCGGCACTGGCCACGCTCCGCGACGCTCGCTCCGGGAGGTCCACGCAGCTAGTGAGTCGGACGGTACCCCCACCACAGTGCGCTCCCACCACGGCGGAGCCTCTACCTCAGCGGCACTGGCCACGTTCCGCGACGCTCGCTCGGCGAGGTCCACGCAGCTAGTGAGTCGGACGGTACCCCCACCACAGTGCGCCCCTACCACGGCGGAGCCTTCTACCTCAGCGGCACTGCCCAAGCTCCGAGACGCTCGCTCGACGAGGTCTACGCAGCGATTGAGTTTGACGGTGCCCCCACCGCAACATCGACATCGTCGGCCGGAGCCGATACCGCAGCAGCAGCGCGATTGGCCAGCATCACGCCACCGGCAGCCAGCCAATCACCATCGACCCCGGCACCCGCCAGCAGGGTATATAAGGCGAGCAGCGCGAGCCAGTCCGGCAGTCAAATTCAACCAGCCGACTACAAGGCAGTCCAATTCGAGGAGCCTACTACCACAGTCCACTACAGCAGTCTAAATCGAGGATCCTACTACTACAGTCTAAATTGAGGATTCCAACTCAACAGTCTACTACTACAGCCTACTACTACTTTCTCGAATTCATACTCGATGGAGATTCATCTGTCGGATCTCGAACCAAGCACATCAGGACTCCGAACTCTTATGGAACAACTCTCGACATAAGACATTATATTAATTTCTACTTCTAGTACCTTATCGTACATTCAAGACTCAGCGTTCATATTCTCATTTATTACTATTTCCTCGAAATCATACTTACTTTCATTAACTTTACTATTACTCGGATTGTTCTCATTGTACTTTTACTTTTATTTATACTTACTTCCACTAACTCCAAACATTACCTTAGTTTCTCATTAAAAGTCATTGTATTAGCTTTTATACTGCTTCGCGTCGCTTCGTAATTACCTTCCCTCTCTCCTCATACCCTTACCTCTCAGACGTTGGAGCTGTCTTTATACTGCTTCGCGTCGTTCCTTCTCTCTCACATCAGACCTTTACCTCTCAGACGTTGGAGCTGTCCTTATACTGCTTCACGTCGTTTCTCCTATCTCTATTACCTACTCTCTCCCTCACACCCTTACCTCTCAGACGTTGGAGCTGTCCTTATACTGCTTCGCGTCGTTCCTTCTATCTCTATTACCTTCTCTCACCCCTCAAACCTTTACCTCTCAGACGTTGGAGCTGTCTTTATACTGCTTCGCGTCGTTCCTTCTATCTCTATTACCTTCTCTCTCCACACACACCTTTATCTCTTAGACGCTGGAGCGGTCTTCATACTGCTTCGCGTCAATCGGCTCAGTGACCGTAGAATCCCTTTTTAAATTAGAACCGGACGCGAGTACTCGCCTTATTTGCCGGAAACGTGGGCAAACCTTTTGGGTTCTCCATACGGTGGCGACGTCGTCGGCGGTATATTTCCTGTCGTTCTGCGCAACCTCGTGTCAGGACGTAACAGATTTTTAAGAAATATAACAATCGAAAAGAATTTTGGAAGGGCATGGTTTCGACGGAAAGGTAAGTTTTCTCTCTGAAATCGACAGATTTCGCATTTCAGGCGATAGTTTCGCACTTTTTCCAGATTTCCCTATTTCAGAAACGAGAGACCGCATTTTCCGTGTAAATTGACGTGAAAATTCGAATGGCATCGAGAATTTCATCGAAAAGAATTTTGGAAGGGCATGGTTTCGACGGAAAGGTAAGTTTTCTCTCTGAAATCGACAGATTTCGCATTTCAGGCGATAGTTTCGCACTTTTTCCAGATTTCCCTATTTCAGAAACGAGAGACCGCATTTTCCGTGTAAATTGACGTGAAAATTCGAATGGCATCGAGAATTTCATCGAAAAGAATTTTGGAAGGGCATGGTTTCGACGGAAAGGTAAGTTTTCTCTCTGAAATCGACAGATTTCGCATTTCAGGCGATAGTTTCGCACTTTTTCCAGATTTCCCTATTTCAGAAACGAGAGACCGCATTTTCCGTGTAAATTGACGTGAAAATTCGAATGGCATCGAGAATTTCATCGAAAAGAATTTTGGAAGGGCATGGTTTCGACGGAAAGGTAAGTTTTCTCTCTGAAATCGACAGATTTCGCATTTCAGGCGATAGTTTCGCACTTTTTCCAGATTTCCCTATTTCAGAAACGAGAGACCGCATTTTCCGTGTAAATTGACGTGAAAATTCGAATGGCATCGAGAATTTCATCGAAAAGAATTTTGGAAGGGCATGGTTTCGACGGAAAGGTAAGTTTTCTCTCTGAAATCGACAGATTTCGCATTTCAGGCGATAGTTTCGCACTTTTTCCAGATTTCCCTATTTCAGAAACGAGAGACCGCATTTTCCGTGTAAATTGACGTGAAAATTCGAATGGCATCGAGAATTTCATCGAAAAGAATTTTGGAAGGGCATGGTTTCGACGGAAAGGTAAGTTTTCTCTCTGAAATCGACAGATTTCGCATTTCAGGCGATAGTTTCGCACTTTTTCCAGATTTCCCTATTTCAGAAACGAGAGACCGCATTTTCCGTGTAAATTGACGTGAAAATTCGAATGGCATCGAGAATTTCATCGAAAAGAATTTTGGAAGGGCATGGTTTCGACGGAAAGGTAAGTTTTCTCTCTGAAATCGACAGATTTCGCATTTCAGGCGATAGTTTCGCACTTTTTCCAGATTTCCCTATTTCAGAAACGAGAGACCGCATTTTCCGTGTAAATTGACGTGAAAATTCGAATGGCATCGAGAATTTCATCGAAAAGAATTTTGGAAGGGCATGGTTTCGACGGAAAGGTAAGTTTTCTCTCTGAAATCGACAGATTTCGCATTTCAGGCGATAGTTTCGCACTTTTTCCAGATTTCCCTATTTCAGAAACGAGAGACCGCATTTTCCGTGTAAATTGACGTGAAAATTCGAATGGCATCGAGAATTTCATCGAAAAGAATTTTGGAAGGGCATGGTTTCGACGGAAAGGTAAGTTTTCTCTCTGAAATCGACAGATTTCGCATTTCAGGCGATAGTTTCGCACTTTTTCCAGATTTCCCTATTTCAGAAACGAGAGACCGCATTTTCCGTGTAAATTGACGTGAAAATTCGAATGGCATCGAGAATTTCATCGAAAAGAATTTTGGAAGGGCATGGTTTCGACGGAAAGGTAAGTTTTCTCTCTGAAATCGACAGATTTCGCATTTCAGGCGATAGTTTCGCACTTTTTCCAGATTTCCCTATTTCAGAAACGAGAGACCGCATTTTCCGTGTAAATTGACGTGAAAATTCGAATGGCATCGAGAATTTCATCGAAAAGAATTTTGGAAGGGCATGGTTTCGACGGAAAGGTAAGTTTTCTCTCTGAAATCGACAGATTTCGCATTTCAGGCGATAGTTTCGCACTTTTTCCAGATTTTGTTATATTTCTTCAAAATCTGTTACGTCCTGACACGAGGTTGCGCAGAACGACAGGAAATATACCGCCGACGACGTCGCCACCGTATGGAGAACCCAAAAGGTTTGCCCAAGTTTCCGGCAAATAAGGCGAGTACTCGCGTCCGGTTCTAATTTAAAAAGGGATTCTACGGTCACTGAGCCGATTGACGCGAAGCAGTATGAGGACCGCTCCAGCGTCTAAGAGATAAAGGTGTGTGTGGAGAGAGAAGGAAATAGAGATAGAAGGAACGACGCGAAGCAGTATAAAGACAGCTCCAACGTCTGAGAGGTAAAGGTTTGAGGTGTGAGAGAAGGTAAAAGAGATAGAAGGAACGACGCGAAGCAGTATAAGGACAGCTCCAACGTCTGAGAGGTAAGGGTGTGAGGGAGAGAGTAGGTAATAGAGATAGGAGAAACGACGTGAAGCAGTATAAGGACAGCTCCAACGTCTGAGAGGTAAAGGTGTGATGGGAGAGAGGAGGAAAGACGCGAAGCAGTATAAAGACAGCTCCAACGTCTGAGAGGTAAGGGTATGAGGGGAGAGAGAAGGTAATTACGAAGCGACGCGAAGCAGTATAAAAGCTAATACAATGACTTTTAATGAGAAACTAAGGTAATGTTTGGAGTTAGTGGAAGTAAGTATAAATAAAAGTAAAAGTACAATGAGAACAATCCGAGTAATAGTAAAGTTAATGAAAGTAGGTATGATTTCGAGGAAATAGTAATAAATGAGAATATGAACCATGAGTCTTGAATGTACGATACGGTACTAGAAGTAGAAATTAATATAATGTCTTATGTCGAGAGTTGTTCCATAAGAGTTCGGAGTCCTGATGTGCTTGGTTCGAGATCCGACAGATGAATCTCCATCGAGTATGAATTCGAGAAAGTAGTAGTAGGCTGTAGTAGTAGACTGTTGAGTTGGAATCCTCAATTTAGACTGTAGTAGTAGGATCCTCGATTTAGACTGTAGTAGTGGGATCCTCGATTTGGACTGTTGACTTGTGATCCCCGATTTAGACTGCTGTAGTGGACTGTGGTAGTAGGCTCCTCGAATTGGACTGCCTTGTAGTCGGCTGGTTGAATTTGACTGCCGGACTGGCTCGCGCTGCTCGCCTTATATACCCTGCTGGCGGGTGCCGGGGTCGATGGTGATTGGCTGGCTGCCGGTGGCGTGATGCTGGCCAATCGCGCTGCTGCTGCGGTATCGGCTCCGGCCGACGATGTCGATGTTGCGGTGGGGGCACCGTCCAACTCAAACGCTGCGTAGACCTCGCCGAGCGAGCGTCTCGGAGCTTGGGCAGTGCCGCTGAGGTAGAAGGCTCCGCCGTGGTAGGGGCGCACTGTGGTGGGGGTACCGTCCGACTCACTAGCTGCGTGGACCTCGCCGAGTGCACGTCGCGGAGCGTGGCCAGTGCCGCTGAGGTAGAGGCTCCGCCGTGGTAGGGGCGCACTGTGGTGGGGGTACCGTTCGTCTCACTAGCCGCGTGGACCTCGCCGAGTGCACGCCGCGGAGCGTGGCCAGTGCCGCTGAGGTAGAGGCTCCGCCGTGGTAGGAGTGCGGCTGTGGTGGGGGTACCGCTCGACCCAGTAGCTTCATGAGAGACGTGGTGTGCACACCGGGTGCCTGGTAGGTGCTCGGCCGTGTGGACGTCGCGGGACGTGACACCCCCCTCCTTAAGAATAAGGGAATGTTGAAGACATTTCCTTGTGTCCGTGTTGTTGTTTTCGCCACGGTGGTCTTCCAGCGGATGCTGAGGTGGTTCGTCTTCTGATTTTCCTTGTGAATTGAATTTGCCTTTCGAATTTGCAGGGAAGGAGAAGATTGACTTGTCCGAGTCAGAATTCCTTGATGATCGGCATCGAATAGGTAAGGTTTTTCGTATGAGGTCCGAGTGGATGGGTTTGGTGACGTTGGGTGAGAGAACATTTGTGTTTAAATGGTCGAACCTCAATGACTTTGTAATTTCCTCAATCCGACCTCGTTCCGATTTGCTTACATGGTACAGTGGTAACGAGGCAGGTACGCGGGATTTGGTTTCTGATATATCCCATGGAGTTTGCTTAGAGTTAGAACAAGAATTAGTACTAGAAGTAGGATTTTGTAATGATTTAGGTTTCGTAGGGATTTCAGAAATTCGTTCAGTATTGAGATTTGACCTTGACATTGCTTTCGAAGTTGAGCATGATTTAGAGATTTCGGATTTAGTGTCAAGATTCGGTTTTGACATCGCCTTTGAATTTGTACAAGATTTAGTGTTTTCGGAGATTGAGTTAGATTCTAGATTTAGTTTCGACATCGTCTGTGAAATTGTACATGATTTAGAGATTTCGGATTTGGTGTCAAGATTCGGTTTTGACATCGCCTTTGAATTTGTACAAGATTTAGTGTTTTCGGAGATTGAGTTAGATTCTAGATTTGGTTTCGACATCGTCTTTGAAATTGCGCATGATTTAGAGATTTCGGAACCCAAGTTGGAATCTATATTTGATTTTGACATCGTCTTTGAAATTGTACACGATTTAGAGATTTCGGAGATTTGGTTAGATTCCAGCTTTGGTTTCGACATCGTCTTTGAAATTGTACATGATTTAGAAATTTCGGACCCCAAGTTAGAATCTAGATTTGGTTTTGAAATCGTCTTTGAATTTGTATAAGATTTAGAGATTTCGGAATTGGAGTTAGATTCTAGATTTGGTTTTGAAATTGTCTTTGAATTTGTACAAGATTTAGAGATTTCGGAAACAGAGTTAGAATCTAGATTTGGTTTTGAAATCGTCTTTGAATTCGCACAAGATTTAGAGATTTCGGAAACTGAGTTAGAATCTAGATTTGGTTTCGAAATCGTTTTTGAATTTGTACAAGAGTTAGAGATTTCGGAAACTGAGTTAGAATCTAGATTTGGTTTCGAAATCGTTTTTGAATTTGTACAAGATTTAGAGATTTCGGAAACTGAGTTAGAATCTAGATTTGGTTTCGAAATCGTTTTTGAATTTGTACAAGATTTAGAGATTTCGGAAACTGAGTTAGAATCTAGATTTGGTTTCGAAATCGTTTTTGAATTTGTACAAGAGTTAGAGATTTCGGAAACTGAGTTAGAATCTAGATTTGGTTTCGAAATCGTTTTTGAATTTGTACAAGAGTTAGAGATTTCGGAATTTGATTTACAATCGAGATTTTGTTTAGACTTCGCCTTTGAAAGTGAACAAGAGTTAGAGATTTCGGAATTTGATTTAGAATCGTGATTTTGTATAGACATCGCCTTTGAAATTGTACATGGTTTTGAGATTTCGGAAATTGAGTTAGTGTTCTTTAGGCGGATTGTCGACACTCTACATTTGGTTCGTCCATCGATATCGTCGATATCGCGAGTATCGGACGCGGCTGTGGAACGGTCCTGTCCTGGTTCGCGTCCTGGTGGACCAGGGGACCGGAGGAGTTTCCCGATTGCCGCAAGTTGTAATTGTAGGCCCGTTTACGGCATTCCGCGATTAAGTGACCGGGCGTCTTGCAATAGTTGCAAGTTTTAATTTCGCAGCGATTTCGCGAGAGGGACTGAGTGGTCCCCACGGGTGGGGCTGGAGGAGAATGATTAGGACTAGGAGCAGGACTGGGGTTTGTGGTGGTAATGGCGGCCCTTTCTCTGCGACAAATTAACGCTGTATGCCCTTGTCTATTACAGAGCTGGCAAATATCGGCTCTACGATTGTCCGAGGAACGTGCGTTGTTTGTGACTCTATTATAATTGAACAGTGCGCTATCGCGGTCAATCATCTTGCTAACGCGAATGGACGTGTCGAATGCATGATCCAAGGTTACATATCCGGATATGGAGATCTGGACTCTGAAATCTGGAGGGAGACCATTAATAAAACACTCCAGACAAAGGTCGTCAGTTTCCTTCTTCATATCCGGGTATAGTGTGCCGTATCTTTCGCTTTCCCCATCTAAAATCGCGGATCGTAAGTCCTTTACGCGCCCGATGTAATCTAAAATATGCTCATTCTGTTTCATAAAAATATTTACTAATTCCCCGCGATAATGATGGGGGCCCTTGGCAGGCATAAATACTTGTTTCAATCTCGCCACGAGTTCATTGACTGTATCGAAAACATGGTCTTCAACGGCCAAATATGCTCGACCTTGAAGACGATTTCTCAGGAGCCTGGCTAACTGAGGTTCAGAGCGCGAGGGAATCATGTCCTTTGCGCATTTACAAGCTCGGGCGAAATGAAGAACAGAAATATTTCCACCATCAAAGAAGGGCACCATCTCAAGGGCATCCTTCAGGGATATTTGAGGGGCAAAGGGAGCGTAGCTGGAGGGGTCATTCACGGAGAGGTGTGGACCTATTTGTTGTTCGGATCTCGGGGATTCTTTGATTGTTGGAGGGTTCGTGGGAGTTTCTAGGGCTTTGGTTAAGGAACGAATCATGTACTTGAGGTCATTGATCTGAGATGCTAGGTTAATATTGGACAAAGGATCAAGACTATCGGTTTCGCGGTACATGCTTGTAGCCGGTCTACTTAGCCCGTGTCTTTTATATTGCGATTCTACACTCTCTTGTTTTTGTTGAATTGAATCCACTTTGGAACTAAGAAACGCCTTTTTGGCTTGTACTTCCTCATTGGACTGCTCTACGTCTGCTTCCGTAGGGATTGTATCGGTTTTCTTGGGGTTAGACATTGTGATGTGATTTAGGAGGATTTTTGGAGAAAAGAAAAAAGGAAGGGAAAATTACATCGGCTAATGACCGTACATCCCACCGCTGTCACCACTGTTATATTTCTTTAAATCTGTTACGTCCTGACACGAGGTTGCGCAGAACGACAGGAAATATACCGCCGACGACGTCGCCACCGTATGGAGAACCCAAAAGGTTTGCCCAAGTTTCCGGCAAATAAGGCGAGTACTCGCGTCCGGTTCTAATTTAAAAAGGGATTCTACGGTCACTGAGCCGATTGACGCGAAGCAGTATGAGGACCGCTCCAGCGTCTAAGAGATAAAGGTGTGTGTGGAGAGAGAAGGAAATAGAGATAGAAGGAACGACGCGAAGCAGTATAAAGACAGCTCCAACGTCTGAGAGGTAAAGGTTTGAGGTGTGAGAGAAGGTAAAAGAGATAGAAGGAACGACGCGAAGCAGTATAAGGACAGCTCCAACGTCTGAGAGGTAAGGGTGTGAGGGAGAGAGTAGGTAATAGAGATAGGAGAAACGACGTGAAGCAGTATAAGGACAGCTCCAACGTCTGAGAGGTAAAGGTGTGATGGGAGAGAGGAGGAAAGACGCGAAGCAGTATAAAGACAGCTCCAACGTCTGAGAGGTAAGGGTATGAGGGGAGAGAGAAGGTAATTACGAAGCGACGCGAAGCAGTATAAAAGCTAATACAATGACTTTTAATGAGAAACTAAGGTAATGTTTGGAGTTAGTGGAAGTAAGTATAAATAAAAGTAAAAGTACAATGAGAACAATCCGAGTAATAGTAAAGTTAATGAAAGTAGGTATGATTTCGAGGAAATAGTAATAAATGAGAATATGAACCATGAGTCTTGAATGTACGATACGGTACTAGAAGTAGAAATTAATATAATATCTTATGTCGAGAGTTGTTCCATAAGAGTTCGGAGTCCTGATGTGCTTGGTTCGAGATCCGACAGATGAATCTCCATCGAGTATGAATTCGAGAAAGTAGTAGTAGGCTGTAGTAGTAGACTGTTGAGTTGGAATCCTCAATTTAGACTGTAGTAGTAGGATCCTCGATTTAGACTGTAGTAGTGGGATCCTCGATTTGGACTGTTGACTTGTGATCCCCGATTTAGACTGCTGTAGTGGACTGTGGTAGTAGGCTCCTCGAATTGGACTGCCTTGTAGTCGGCTGGTTGAATTTGACTGCCGGACTGGCTCGCGCTGCACGCCTTATATACCCTGCTGGCGGGTGCCGGGGTCGATGGTGATTGGCTGGCTGCCGGTGGCGTGATGCTGGCCAATCGCGCTGCTGCTGCGGTATCGGCTCCGGCCGACGATGTCGATGTTGCGGTGGGGGCACCGTCCAACTCAAACGCTGCGTAGACCTCGCCGAGCGAGCGTCTCGGAGCTTGGGCAGTGCCGCTGAGGTAGAAGGCTCCGCCGTGGTAGGGGCGCACTGTGGTGGGGGTACCGTCCGACTCACTAGCTGCGTGGACCTCGCCGAGTGCACGTCGCGGAGCGTGGCCAGTGCCGCTGAGGTAGAGGCTCCGCCGTGGTAGGGGCGCACTGTGGTGGGGGTACCGTTCGTCTCACTAGCCGCGTGGACCTCGCCGAGTGCACGCCGCGGAGCGTGGCCAGTGCCGCTGAGGTAGAGGCTCCGCCGTGGTAGGAGTGCGGCTGTGGTGGGGGTACCGCTCGACCCAGTAGCTTCATGAGAGACGTGGTGTGCACACCGGGTGCCTGGTAGGTGCTCGGCCGTGTGGACGTCGCGGGACGTGACAATTTCCCTATTTCAGAAACGAGAGACCGCATTTTCCGTGTAAATTGACGTGAAAATTCGAATGGCATCGAGAATTTCATCGAAAAGAATTTTGGAAGGGCATGGTTTCGACGGAAAGGTAAGTTTTCTCTCTGAAATCGACAGATTTCGCATTTCAGGCGATAGTTTCGCACTTTTTCCAGATTTCCCTATTTCAGAAACGAGAGACCGCATTTTCCGTGTAAATTGACGTGAAAATTCGAATGGCATCGAGAATTTCATCGAAAAGAATTTTGGAAGGGCATGGTTTCGACGGAAAGGTAAGTTTTCTCTCTGAAATCGACAGATTTCGCATTTCAGGCGATAGTTTCGCACTTTTTCCAGATTTCCCTATTTCAGAAACGAGAGACCGCATTTTCCGTGTAAATTGACGTGAAAATTCGAATGGCATCGAGAATTTCATCGAAAAGAATTTTGGAAGGGCATGGTTTCGACGGAAAGGTAAGTTTTCTCTCTGAAATCGACAGATTTCGCATTTCAGGCGATAGTTTCGCACTTTTTCCAGATTTCCCTATTTCAGAAACGAGAGACCGCATTTTCCGTGTAAATTGACGTGAAAATTCGAATGGCATCGAGAATTTCATCGAAAAGAATTTTGGAAGGGCATGGTTTCGACGGAAAGGTAAGTTTTCTCTCTGAAATCGACAGATTTCGCATTTCAGGCGATAGTTTCGCACTTTTTCCAGATTTCCCTATTTCAGAAACGAGAGACCGCATTTTCCGTGTAAATTGACGTGAAAATTCGAATGGCATCGAGAATTTCATCGAAAAGAATTTTGGAAGGGCATGGTTTCGACGGAAAGGTAAGTTTTCTCTCTGAAATCGACAGATTTCGCATTTCAGGCGATAGTTTCGCACTTTTTTCCAGATTTCCCTATTTCAGAAACGAGAGACCGCATTTTCCGTGTAAATTGACGTGAAAATTCGAATGGCATCGAGAATTTCATCGAAAAGAATTTTGGAAGGGCATGGTTTCGACGGAAAGGTAAGTTTTCTCTCTGAAATCGACAGATTTCGCATTTCAGGCGATAGTTTCGCACTTTTTCCAGATTTCCCTATTTCAGAAACGAGAGACCGCATTTTCCGTGTAAATTGACGTGAAAATTCGAATGGCATCGAGAATTTCATCGAAAAGAATTTTGGAAGGGCATGGTTTCGACGGAAAGGTAAGTTTTCTCTCTGAAATCGACAGATTTCGCATTTCAGGCGATAGTTTCGCACTTTTTCCAGATTTCCCTATTTCAGAAACGAGAGACCGCATTTTCCGTGTAAATTGACGTGAAAATTCGAATGGCATCGAGAATTTCATCGAAAAGAATTTTGGAAGGGCATGGTTTCGACGGAAAGGTAAGTTTTCTCTCTGAAATCGACAGATTTCGCATTTCAGGCGATAGTTTCGCACTTTTTCCAGATTTCCCTATTTCAGAAACGAGAGACCGCATTTTCCGTGTAAATTGACGTGAAAATTCGAATGGCATCGAGAATTTCATCGAAAAGAATTTTGGAAGGGCATGGTTTCGACGGAAAGGTAAGTTTTCTCTCTGAAATCGACAGATTTCGCATTTCAGGCGATAGTTTCGCACTTTTTCCAGATTTCCCTATTTCAGAAACGAGAGACCGCATTTTCCGTGTAAATTGACGTGAAAATTCGAATGGCATCGAGAATTTCATCGAAAAGAATTTTGGAAGGGCATGGTTTCGACGGAAAGGTAAGTTTTCTCTCTGAAATCGACAGATTTCGCATTTCAGGCGATAGTTTCGCACTTTTTCCAGATTTCCCTATTTCAGAAACGAGAGACCGCATTTTCCGTGTAAATTGACGTGAAAATTCGAATGGCATCGAGAATTTCATCGAAAAGAATTTTGGAAGGGCATGGTTTCGACGGAAAGGTAAGTTTTCTCTCTGAAATCGACAGATTTCGCATTTCAGGCGATAGTTTCGCACTTTTTCCAGATTTCCCTATTTCAGAAACGAGAGACCGCATTTTCCGTGTAAATTGACGTGAAAATTCGAATGGCATCGAGAATTTCATCGAAAAGAATTTTGGAAGGGCATGGTTTCGACGGAAAGGTAAGTTTTCTCTCTGAAATCGACAGATTTCGCATTTCAGGCGATAGTTTCGCACTTTTTCCAGATTTCCCTATTTCAGAAACGAGAGACCGCATTTTCCGTGTAAATTGACGTGAAAATTCGAATGGCATCGAGAATTTCATCGAAAAGAATTTTGGAAGGGCATGGTTTCGACGGAAAGGTAAGTTTTCTCTCTGAAATCGACAGATTTCGCATTTCAGGCGATAGTTTCGCACTTTTTCCAGATTTCCCTATTTCAGAAACGAGAGACCGCATTTTCCGTGTAAATTGACGTGAAAATTCGAATGGCATCGAGAATTTCATCGAAAAGAATTTTGGAAGGGCATGGTTTCGACGGAAAGGTAAGTTTTCTCTCTGAAATCGACAGATTTCGCATTTCAGGCGATAGTTTCGCACTTTTTCCAGATTTCCCTATTTCAGAAACGAGAGACCGCATTTTCCGTGTAAATTGACGTGAAAATTCGAATGGCATCGAGAATTTCATCGAAAAGAATTTTGGAAGGGCATGGTTTCGACGGAAAGGTAAGTTTTCTCTCTGAAATCGACAGATTTCGCATTTCAGGCGATAGTTTCGCACTTTTTCCAGATTTCCCTATTTCAGAAACGAGAGACCGCATTTTCCGTGTAAATTGACGTGAAAATTCGAATGGCATCGAGAATTTCATCGAAAAGAATTTTGGAAGGGCATGGTTTCGACGGAAAGGTAAGTTTTCTCTCTGAAATCGACAGATTTCGCATTTCAGGCGATAGTTTCGCACTTTTTCCAGATTTCCCTATTTCAGAAACGAGAGACCGCATTTTCCGTGTAAATTGACGTGAAAATTCGAATGGCATCGAGAATTTCATCGAAAAGAATTTTGGAAGGGCATGGTTTCGACGGAAAGGTAAGTTTTCTCTCTGAAATCGACAGATTTCGCATTTCAGGCGATAGTTTCGCACTTTTTCCAGATTTCCCTATTTCAGAAACGAGAGACCGCATTTTCCGTGTAAATTGACGTGAAAATTCGAATGGCATCGAGAATTTCATCGAAAAGAATTTTGGAAGGGCATGGTTTCGACGGAAAGGTAAGTTTTCTCTCTGAAATCGACAGATTTCGCATTTCAGGCGATAGTTTCGCACTTTTTCCAGATTTCCCTATTTCAGAAACGAGAGACCGCATTTTCCGTGTAAATTGACGTGAAAATTCGAATGGCATCGAGAATTTCATCGAAAAGAATTTTGGAAGGGCATGGTTTCGACGGAAAGGTAAGTTTTCTCTCTGAAATCGACAGATTTCGCATTTCAGGCGATAGTTTCGCACTTTTTCCAGATTTCCCTATTTCAGAAACGAGAGACCGCATTTTCCGTGTAAATTGACGTGAAAATTCGAATGGCATCGAGAATTTCATCGAAAAGAATTTTGGAAGGGCATGGTTTCGACGGAAAGGTAAGTTTTCTCTCTGAAATCGACAGATTTCGCATTTCAGGCGATAGTTTCGCACTTTTTCCAGATTTCCCTATTTCAGAAACGAGAGACCGCATTTTCCGTGTAAATTGACGTGAAAATTCGAATGGCATCGAGAATTTCATCGAAAAGAATTTTGGAAGGGCATGGTTTCGACGGAAAGGTAAGTTTTCTCTCTGAAATCGACAGATTTCGCATTTCAGGCGATAGTTTCGCACTTTTTCCAGATTTCCCTATTTCAGAAACGAGAGACCGCATTTTCCGTGTAAATTGACGTGAAAATTCGAATGGCATCGAGAATTTCATCGAAAAGAATTTTGGAAGGGCATGGTTTCGACGGAAAGGTAAGTTTTCTCTCTGAAATCGACAGATTTCGCATTTCAGGCGATAGTTTCGCACTTTTTCCAGATTTCCCTATTTCAGAAACGAGAGACCGCATTTTCCGTGTAAATTGACGTGAAAATTCGAATGGCATCGAGAATTTCATCGAAAAGAATTTTGGAAGGGCATGGTTTCGACGGAAAGGTAAGTTTTCTCTCTGAAATCGACAGATTTCGCATTTCAGGCGATAGTTTCGCACTTTTTCCAGATTTCCCTATTTCAGAAACGAGAGACCGCATTTTCCGTGTAAATTGACGTGAAAATTCGAATGGCATCGAGAATTTCATCGAAAAGAATTTTGGAAGGGCATGGTTTCGACGGAAAGGTAAGTTTTCTCTCTGAAATCGACAGATTTCGCATTTCAGGCGATAGTTTCGCACTTTTTCCAGATTTCCCTATTTCAGAAACGAGAGACCGCATTTTCCGTGTAAATTGACGTGAAAATTCGAATGGCATCGAGAATTTCATCGAAAAGAATTTTGGAAGGGCATGGTTTCGACGGAAAGGTAAGTTTTCTCTCTGAAATCGACAGATTTCGCATTTCAGGCGATAGTTTCGCACTTTTTCCAGATTTCCCTATTTCAGAAACGAGAGACCGCATTTTCCGTGTAAATTGACGTGAAAATTCGAATGGCATCGAGAATTTCATCGAAAAGAATTTTGGAAGGGCATGGTTTCGACGGAAAGGTAAGTTTTCTCTCTGAAATCGACAGATTTCGCATTTCAGGCGATAGTTTCGCACTTTTCCAGATTTCCCTATTTCAGAAACGAGAGACCGCATTTTCCGTGTAAATTGACGTGAAAATTCGAATGGCATCGAGAATTTCATCGAAAAGAATTTTGGAAGGGCATGGTTTCGACGGAAAGGTAAGTTTTCTCTCTGAAATCGACAGATTTCGCATTTCAGGCGATAGTTTCGCACTTTTTCCAGATTTCCCTATTTCAGAAACGAGAGACCGCATTTTCCGTGTAAATTGACGTGAAAATTCGAATGGCATCGAGAATTTCATCGAAAAGAATTTTGGAAGGGCATGGTTTCGACGGAAAGGTAAGTTTTCTCTCTGAAATCGACAGATTTCGCATTTCAGGCGATAGTTTCGCACTTTTTCCAGATTTCCCTATTTCAGAAACGAGAGACCGCATTTTCCGTGTAAATTGACGTGAAAATTCGAATGGCATCGAGAATTTCATCGAAAAGAATTTTGGAAGGGCATGGTTTCGACGGAAAGGTAAGTTTTCTCTCTGAAATCGACAGATTTCGCATTTCAGGCGATAGTTTCGCACTTTTTCCAGATTTCCCTATTTCAGAAACGAGAGACCGCATTTTCCGTGTAAATTGACGTGAAAATTCGAATGGCATCGAGAATTTCATCGAAAAGAATTTTGGAAGGGCATGGTTTCGACGGAAAGGTAAGTTTTCTCTCTGAAATCGACAGATTTCGCATTTCAGGCGATAGTTTCGCACTTTTTCCAGATTTCCCTATTTCAGAAACGAGAGACCGCATTTTCCGTGTAAATTGACGTGAAAATTCGAATGGCATCGAGAATTTCATCGAAAAGAATTTTGGAAGGGCATGGTTTCGACGGAAAGGTAAGTTTTCTCTCTGAAATCGACAGATTTCGCATTTCAGGCGATAGTTTCGCACTTTTTCCAGATTTCCCTATTTCAGAAACGAGAGACCGCATTTTCCGTGTAAATTGACGTGAAAATTCGAATGGCATCGAGAATTTCATCGAAAAGAATTTTGGAAGGGCATGGTTTCGACGGAAAGGTAAGTTTTCTCTCTGAAATCGACAGATTTCGCATTTCAGGCGATAGTTTCGCACTTTTTCCAGATTTCCCTATTTCAGAAACGAGAGACCGCATTTTCCGTGTAAATTGACGTGAAAATTCGAATGGCATCGAGAATTTCATCGAAAAGAATTTTGGAAGGGCATGGTTTCGACGGAAAGGTAAGTTTTCTCTCTGAAATCGACAGATTTCGCATTTCAGGCGATAGTTTCGCACTTTTTCCAGATTTCCCTATTTCAGAAACGAGAGACCGCATTTTCCGTGTAAATTGACGTGAAAATTCGAATGGCATCGAGAATTTCATCGAAAAGAATTTTGGAAGGGCATGGTTTCGACGGAAAGGTAAGTTTTCTCTCTGAAATCGACAGATTTCGCATTTCAGGCGATAGTTTCGCACTTTTTCCAGATTTCCCTATTTCAGAAACGAGAGACCGCATTTTCCGTGTAAATTGACGTGAAAATTCGAATGGCATCGAGAATTTCATCGAAAAGAATTTTGGAAGGGCATGGTTTCGACGGAAAGGTAAGTTTTCTCTCTGAAATCGACAGATTTCGCATTTCAGGCGATAGTTTCGCACTTTTTCCAGATTTCCCTATTTCAGAAACGAGAGACCGCATTTTCCGTGTAAATTGACGTGAAAATTCGAATGGCATCGAGAATTTCATCGAAAAGAATTTTGGAAGGGCATGGTTTCGACGGAAAGGTAAGTTTTCTCTCTGAAATCGACAGATTTCGCATTTCAGGCGATAGTTTCGCACTTTTTCCAGATTTCCCTATTTCAGAAACGAGAGACCGCATTTTCCGTGTAAATTGACGTGAAAATTCGAATGGCATCGAGAATTTCATCGAAAAGAATTTTGGAAGGGCATGGTTTCGACGGAAAGGTAAGTTTTCTCTCTGAAATCGACAGATTTCGCATTTCAGGCGATAGTTTCGCACTTTTTCCAGATTTCCCTATTTCAGAAACGAGAGACCGCATTTTCCGTGTAAATTGACGTGAAAATTCGAATGGCATCGAGAATTTCATCGAAAAGAATTTGGAAGGGCATGGTTTCGACGGAAAGGTAAGTTTTCTCTCTGAAATCGACAGATTTCGCATTTCAGGCGATAGTTTCGCACTTTTTCCAGATTTCCCTATTTCAGAAACGAGAGACCGCATTTTCCGTGTAAATTGACGTGAAAATTCGAATGGCATCGAGAATTTCATCGAAAAGCAATTTTGGAAGGGCATGGTTTCGACGGAAAGGTAAGTTTTCTCTCTGAAATCGACAGATTTCGCATTTCAGGCGATAGTTTCGCACTTTTTCCAGATTTCCCTATTTCAGAAACGAGAGACCGCATTTTCCGTGTAAATTGACGTGAAAATTCGAATGGCATCGAGAATTTCATCGAAAAGAATTTTGGAAGGGCATGGTTTCGACGGAAAGGTAAGTTTTCTCTCTGAAATCGACAGATTTCGCATTTCAGGCGATAGTTTCGCACTTTTTCCAGATTTCCCTATTTCAGAAACGAGAGACCGCATTTTCCGTGTAAATTGACGTGAAAATTCGAATGGCATCGAGAATTTCATCGAAAAGAATTTTGGAAGGGCATGGTTTCGACGGAAAGGTAAGTTTTCTCTCTGAAATCGACAGATTTCGCATTTCAGGCGATAGTTTCGCA
>CAJUYC020000057.1:15000-26542 GCA_910591585.2 Nysson spinosus | reverse complement strand
TCACTTCGGACTTAGATTTTTTCCTACCGAGTGGCTACCGTGAAGGGTCGCCGACGACTATTTTAGAAATTATTTAAAAATCAACCGTAAGAGATAGAGCGGTGATTTATTAAGCAAAAGTGCTTCAAATACGCTCCCATAACTGAACATAACATTTAAAAGATACGTCGTCGGTGAAAATATTTTCAATTCGGACTTAGTCTCTGTACGGAGAGGCTACCGTGAAGCGCTGCCGACGAAGACTTTCTGATTAATTTAAAAATCAACCGTAAGAGATAGAGCGGTGGTTTATTAAGCAAAAGTGCTTCAAATACGCTCCTATAACTCAATCTAACATTTAAAAGTTACCTCGTCGGTGAAAATAATTTCACTTCGGACTTAGATTTTTTCCTACCGAGTGGCTACCGTGAAGGGTCGCCGACGACTATTTTAGAAATTATTTAAAAATCAACCGTAAGAGATAGAGCGGTGATTTATTAAGCAAAAGTGCTTCAAATACGCTCCCATAACTGAACATAACATTTAAAAGATACGTCGTCGGTGAAAATATTTTCAATTCGGACTTAGTCTCTGTACGGAGAGGCTACCGTGAAGCGCTGCCGACGAAGACTTTCTGATTAATTTAAAAATCAACCGTAAGAGATAGAGCGGTGGTTTATTAAGCAAAAGTGCTTCAAATACGCTCCTATAACTCAATCTAACATTTAAAAGTTACCTCGTCGGTGAAAATAATTTCACTTCGGACTTAGATTTTTTCCTACCGAGTGGCTACCGTGAAGGGTCGCCGACGACTATTTTAGAAATTATTTAAAAATCAACCGTAAGAGATAGAGCGGTGATTTATTAAGCAAAAGTGCTTCAAATACGCTCCCATAACTGAACATAACATTTAAAAGATACGTCGTCGGTGAAAATATTTTCAATTCGGACTTAGTCTCTGTACGGAGAGGCTACCGTGAAGCGCTGCCGACGAAGACTTTCTGATTAATTTAAAAATCAACCGTAAGAGATAGAGCGGTGGTTTATTAAGCAAAAGTGCTTCAAATACGCTCCTATAACTCAATCTAACATTTAAAAGTTACCTCGTCGGTGAAAATAATTTCACTTCGGACTTAGATTTTTTCCTACCGAGTGGCTACCGTGAAGGGTCGCCGACGACTATTTTAGAAATTATTTAAAAATCAACCGTAAGAGATAGAGCGGTGATTTATTAAGCAAAAGTGCTTCAAATACGCTCCCATAACTGAACATAACATTTAAAAGATACGTCGTCGGTGAAAATATTTTCAATTCGGACTTAGTCTCTGTACGGAGAGGCTACCGTGAAGCGCTGCCGACGAAGACTTTCTGATTAATTTAAAAATCAACCGTAAGAGATAGAGCGGTGGTTTATTAAGCAAAAGTGCTTCAAATACGCTCCTATAACTCAATCTAACATTTAAAAGTTACCTCGTCGGTGAAAATAATTTCACTTCGGACTTAGATTTTTTCCTACCGAGTGGCTACCGTGAAGGGTCGCCGACGACTATTTTAGAAATTATTTAAAAATCAACCGTAAGAGATAGAGCGGTGATTTATTAAGCAAAAGTGCTTCAAATACGCTCCCATAACTGAACATAACATTTAAAAGATACGTCGTCGGTGAAAATATTTTCAATTCGGACTTAGTCTCTGTACGGAGAGGCTACCGTGAAGCGCTGCCGACGAAGACTTTCTGATTAATTTAAAAATCAACCGTAAGAGATAGAGCGGTGGTTTATTAAGCAAAAGTGCTTCAAATACGCTCCTATAACTCAATCTAACATTTAAAAGTTACCTCGTCGGTGAAAATAATTTCACTTCGGACTTAGATTTTTTCCTACCGAGTGGCTACCGTGAAGGGTCGCCGACGACTATTTTAGAAATTATTTAAAAATCAACCGTAAGAGATAGAGCGGTGATTTATTAAGCAAAAGTGCTTCAAATACGCTCCCATAACTGAACATAACATTTAAAAGATACGTCGTCGGTGAAAATATTTTCAATTCGGACTTAGTCTCTGTACGGAGAGGCTACCGTGAAGCGCTGCCGACGAAGACTTTCTGATTAATTTAAAAATCAACCGTAAGAGATAGAGCGGTGGTTTATTAAGCAAAAGTGCTTCAAATACGCTCCTATAACTCAATCTAACATTTAAAAGTTACCTCGTCGGTGAAAATAATTTCACTTCGGACTTAGATTTTTTCCTACCGAGTGGCTACCGTGAAGGGTCGCCGACGACTATTTTAGAAATTATTTAAAAATCAACCGTAAGAGATAGAGCGGTGATTTATTAAGCAAAAGTGCTTCAAATACGCTCCCATAACTGAACATAACATTTAAAAGATACGTCGTCGGTGAAAATATTTTCAATTCGGACTTAGTCTCTGTACGGAGAGGCTACCGTGAAGCGCTGCCGACGAAGACTTTCTGATTAATTTAAAAATCAACCGTAAGAGATAGAGCGGTGGTTTATTAAGCAAAAGTGCTTCAAATACGCTCCTATAACTCAATCTAACATTTAAAAGTTACCTCGTCGGTGAAAATAATTTCACTTCGGACTTAGATTTTTTCCTACCGAGTGGCTACCGTGAAGGGTCGCCGACGACTATTTTAGAAATTATTTAAAAATCAACCGTAAGAGATAGAGCGGTGATTTATTAAGCAAAAGTGCTTCAAATACGCTCCCATAACTGAACATAACATTTAAAAGATACGTCGTCGGTGAAAATATTTTCAATTCGGACTTAGTCTCTGTACGGAGAGGCTACCGTGAAGCGCTGCCGACGAAGACTTTCTGATTAATTTAAAAATCAACCGTAAGAGATAGAGCGGTGGTTTATTAAGCAAAAGTGCTTCAAATACGCTCCTATAACTCAATCTAACATTTAAAAGTTACCTCGTCGGTGAAAATAATTTCACTTCGGACTTAGATTTTTTCCTACCGAGTGGCTACCGTGAAGGGTCGCCGACGACTATTTTAGAAATTATTTAAAAATCAACCGTAAGAGATAGAGCGGTGATTTATTAAGCAAAAGTGCTTCAAATACGCTCCCATAACTGAACATAACATTTAAAAGATACGTCGTCGGTGAAAATATTTTCAATTCGGACTTAGTCTCTGTACGGAGAGGCTACCGTGAAGCGCTGCCGACGAAGACTTTCTGATTAATTTAAAAATCAACCGTAAGAGATAGAGCGGTGGTTTATTAAGCAAAAGTGCTTCAAATACGCTCCTATAACTCAATCTAACATTTAAAAGTTACCTCGTCGGTGAAAATAATTTCACTTCGGACTTAGATTTTTTCCTACCGAGTGGCTACCGTGAAGGGTCGCCGACGACTATTTTAGAAATTATTTAAAAATCAACCGTAAGAGATAGAGCGGTGATTTATTAAGCAAAAGTGCTTCAAATACGCTCCCATAACTGAACATAACATTTAAAAGATACGTCGTCGGTGAAAATATTTTCAATTCGGACTTAGTCTCTGTACGGAGAGGCTACCGTGAAGCGCTGCCGACGAAGACTTTCTGATTAATTTAAAAATCAACCGTAAGAGATAGAGCGGTGGTTTATTAAGCAAAAGTGCTTCAAATACGCTCCTATAACTCAATCTAACATTTAAAAGTTACCTCGTCGGTGAAAATAATTTCACTTCGGACTTAGATTTTTTCCTACCGAGTGGCTACCGTGAAGGGTCGCCGACGACTATTTTAGAAATTATTTAAAAATCAACCGTAAGAGATAGAGCGGTGATTTATTAAGCAAAAGTGCTTCAAATACGCTCCCATAACTGAACATAACATTTAAAAGATACGTCGTCGGTGAAAATATTTTCAATTCGGACTTAGTCTCTGTACGGAGAGGCTACCGTGAAGCGCTGCCGACGAAGACTTTCTGATTAATTTAAAAATCAACCGTAAGAGATAGAGCGGTGGTTTATTAAGCAAAAGTGCTTCAAATACGCTCCTATAACTCAATCTAACATTTAAAAGTTACCTCGTCGGTGAAAATAATTTCACTTCGGACTTAGATTTTTTCCTACCGAGTGGCTACCGTGAAGGGTCGCCGACGACTATTTTAGAAATTATTTAAAAATCAACCGTAAGAGATAGAGCGGTGATTTATTAAGCAAAAGTGCTTCAAATACGCTCCCATAACTGAACATAACATTTAAAAGATACGTCGTCGGTGAAAATATTTTCAATTCGGACTTAGTCTCTGTACGGAGAGGCTACCGTGAAGCGCTGCCGACGAAGACTTTCTGATTAATTTAAAAATCAACCGTAAGAGATAGAGCGGTGGTTTATTAAGCAAAAGTGCTTCAAATACGCTCCTATAACTCAATCTAACATTTAAAAGTTACCTCGTCGGTGAAAATAATTTCACTTCGGACTTAGATTTTTTCCTACCGAGTGGCTACCGTGAAGGGTCGCCGACGACTATTTTAGAAATTATTTAAAAATCAACCGTAAGAGATAGAGCGGTGATTTATTAAGCAAAAGTGCTTCAAATACGCTCCCATAACTGAACATAACATTTAAAAGATACGTCGTCGGCGAAAATATTTTCAATTCGGACTTAGTCTCTGTACGGAGAGGCTACCGTGAAGCGCTGCCGACGAAGACTTTCTGATTAATTTAAAAATCAACCGTAAGAGATAGAGCGGTGGTTTATTAAGCAAAAGTGCTTCAAATACGCTCCTATAACTCAATCTAACATTTAAAAGTTACCTCGTCGGTGAAAATAATTTCACTTCGGACTTAGATTTTTTCCTACCGAGTGGCTACCGTGAAGGGTCGCCGACGACTATTTTAGAAATTATTTAAAAATCAACCGTAAGAGATAGAGCGGTGATTTATTAAGCAAAAGTGCTTCAAATACGCTCCCATAACTGAACATAACATTTAAAAGATACGTCGTCGGTGAAAATATTTTCAATTCGGACTTAGTCTCTGTACGGAGAGGCTACCGTGAAGCGCTGCCGACGAAGACTTTCTGATTAATTTAAAAATCAACCGTAAGAGATAGAGCGGTGGTTTATTAAGCAAAAGTGCTTCAAATACGCTCCTATAACTCAATCTAACATTTAAAAGTTACCTCGTCGGTGAAAATAATTTCACTTCGGACTTAGATTTTTTCCTACCGAGTGGCTACCGTGAAGGGTCGCCGACGACTATTTTAGAAATTATTTAAAAATCAACCGTAAGAGATAGAGCGGTGATTTATTAAGCAAAAGTGCTTCAAATACGCTCCCATAACTGAACATAACATTTAAAAGATACGTCGTCGGTGAAAATATTTTCAATTCGGACTTAGTCTCTGTACGGAGAGGCTACCGTGAAGCGCTGCCGACGAAGACTTTCTGATTAATTTAAAAATCAACCGTAAGAGATAGAGCGGTGGTTTATTAAGCAAAAGTGCTTCAAATACGCTCCTATAACTCAATCTAACATTTAAAAGTTACCTCGTCGGTGAAAATAATTTCACTTCGGACTTAGATTTTTTCCTACCGAGTGGCTACCGTGAAGGGTCGCCGACGACTATTTTAGAAATTATTTAAAAATCAACCGTAAGAGATAGAGCGGTGATTTATTAAGCAAAAGTGCTTCAAATACGCTCCCATAACTGAACATAACATTTAAAAGATACGTCGTCGGTGAAAATATTTTCAATTCGGACTTAGTCTCTGTACGGAGAGGCTACCGTGAAGCGCTGCCGACGAAGACTTTCTGATTAATTTAAAAATCAACCGTAAGAGATAGAGCGGTGGTTTATTAAGCAAAAGTGCTTCAAATACGCTCCTATAACTCAATCTAACATTTAAAAGTTACCTCGTCGGTGAAAATAATTTCACTTCGGACTTAGATTTTTTCCTACCGAGTGGCTACCGTGAAGGGTCGCCGACGACTATTTTAGAAATTATTTAAAAATCAACCGTAAGAGATAGAGCGGTGATTTATTAAGCAAAAGTGCTTCAAATACGCTCCCATAACTGAACATAACATTTAAAAGATACGTCGTCGGTGAAAATATTTTCAATTCGGACTTAGTCTCTGTACGGAGAGGCTACCGTGAAGCGCTGCCGACGAAGACTTTCTGATTAATTTAAAAATCAACCGTAAGAGATAGAGCGGTGGTTTATTAAGCAAAAGTGCTTCAAATACGCTCCTATAACTCAATCTAACATTTAAAAGTTACCTCGTCGGTGAAAATAATTTCACTTCGGACTTAGATTTTTTCCTACCGAGTGGCTACCGTGAAGGGTCGCCGACGACTATTTTAGAAATTATTTAAAAATCAACCGTAAGAGATAGAGCGGTGATTTATTAAGCAAAAGTGCTTCAAATACGCTCCCATAACTGAACATAACATTTAAAAGATACGTCGTCGGTGAAAATATTTTCAATTCGGACTTAGTCTCTGTACGGAGAGGCTACCGTGAAGCGCTGCCGACGAAGACTTTCTGATTAATTTAAAAATCAACCGTAAGAGATAGAGCGGTGGTTTATTAAGCAAAAGTGCTTCAAATACGCTCCTATAACTCAATCTAACATTTAAAAGTTACCTCGTCGGTGAAAATAATTTCACTTCGGACTTAGATTTTTTCCTACCGAGTGGCTACCGTGAAGGGTCGCCGACGACTATTTTAGAAATTATTTAAAAATCAACCGTAAGAGATAGAGCGGTGATTTATTAAGCAAAAGTGCTTCAAATACGCTCCCATAACTGAACATAACATTTAAAAGATACGTCGTCGGTGAAAATATTTTCAATTCGGACTTAGTCTCTGTACGGAGAGGCTACCGTGAAGCGCTGCCGACGAAGACTTTCTGATTAATTTAAAAATCAACCGTAAGAGATAGAGCGGTGGTTTATTAAGCAAAAGTGCTTCAAATACGCTCCTATAACTCAATCTAACATTTAAAAGTTACCTCGTCGGTGAAAATAATTTCACTTCGGACTTAGATTTTTTCCTACCGAGTGGCTACCGTGAAGGGTCGCCGACGACTATTTTAGAAATTATTTAAAAATCAACCGTAAGAGATAGAGCGGTGATTTATTAAGCAAAAGTGCTTCAAATACGCTCCCATAACTGAACATAACATTTAAAAGATACGTCGTCGGTGAAAATATTTTCAATTCGGACTTAGTCTCTGTACGGAGAGGCTACCGTGAAGCGCTGCCGACGAAGACTTTCTGATTAATTTAAAAATCAACCGTAAGAGATAGAGCGGTGGTTTATTAAGCAAAAGTGCTTCAAATACGCTCCTATAACTCAATCTAACATTTAAAAGTTACCTCGTCGGTGAAAATAATTTCACTTCGGACTTAGATTTTTTCCTACCGAGTGGCTACCGTGAAGGGTCGCCGACGACTATTTTAGAAATTATTTAAAAATCAACCGTAAGAGATAGAGCGGTGATTTATTAAGCAAAAGTGCTTCAAATACGCTCCCATAACTGAACATAACATTTAAAAGATACGTCGTCGGTGAAAATATTTTCAATTCGGACTTAGTCTCTGTACGGAGAGGCTACCGTGAAGCGCTGCCGACGAAGACTTTCTGATTAATTTAAAAATCAACCGTAAGAGATAGAGCGGTGGTTTATTAAGCAAAAGTGCTTCAAATACGCTCCTATAACTCAATCTAACATTTAAAAGTTACCTCGTCGGTGAAAATAATTTCACTTCGGACTTAGATTTTTTCCTACCGAGTGGCTACCGTGAAGGGTCGCCGACGACTATTTTAGAAATTATTTAAAAATCAACCGTAAGAGATAGAGCGGTGATTTATTAAGCAAAAGTGCTTCAAATACGCTCCCATAACTGAACATAACATTTAAAAGATACGTCGTCGGTGAAAATATTTTCAATTCGGACTTAGTCTCTGTACGGAGAGGCTACCGTGAAGCGCTGCCGACGAAGACTTTCTGATTAATTTAAAAATCAACCGTAAGAGATAGAGCGGTGGTTTATTAAGCAAAAGTGCTTCAAATACGCTCCTATAACTCAATCTAACATTTAAAAGTTACCTCGTCGGTGAAAATAATTTCACTTCGGACTTAGATTTTTTCCTACCGAGTGGCTACCGTGAAGGGTCGCCGACGACTATTTTAGAAATTATTTAAAAATCAACCGTAAGAGATAGAGCGGTGATTTATTAAGCAAAAGTGCTTCAAATACGCTCCCATAACTGAACATAACATTTAAAAGATACGTCGTCGGTGAAAATATTTTCAATTCGGACTTAGTCTCTGTACGGAGAGGCTACCGTGAAGCGCTGCCGACGAAGACTTTCTGATTAATTTAAAAATCAACCGTAAGAGATAGAGCGGTGGTTTATTAAGCAAAAGTGCTTCAAATACGCTCCTATAACTCAATCTAACATTTAAAAGTTACCTCGTCGGTGAAAATAATTTCACTTCGGACTTAGATTTTTTCCTACCGAGTGGCTACCGTGAAGGGTCGCCGACGACTATTTTAGAAATTATTTAAAAATCAACCGTAAGAGATAGAGCGGTGATTTATTAAGCAAAAGTGCTTCAAATACGCTCCCATAACTGAACATAACATTTAAAAGATACGTCGTCGGTGAAAATATTTTCAATTCGGACTTAGTCTCTGTACGGAGAGGCTACCGTGAAGCGCTGCCGACGAAGACTTTCTGATTAATTTAAAAATCAACCGTAAGAGATAGAGCGGTGGTTTATTAAGCAAAAGTGCTTCAAATACGCTCCTATAACTCAATCTAACATTTAAAAGTTACCTCGTCGGTGAAAATAATTTCACTTCGGACTTAGATTTTTTCCTACCGAGTGGCTACCGTGAAGGGTCGCCGACGACTATTTTAGAAATTATTTAAAAATCAACCGTAAGAGATAGAGCGGTGATTTATTAAGCAAAAGTGCTTCAAATACGCTCCCATAACTGAACATAACATTTAAAAGATACGTCGTCGGTGAAAATATTTTCAATTCGGACTTAGTCTCTGTACGGAGAGGCTACCGTGAAGCGCTGCCGACGAAGACTTTCTGATTAATTTAAAAATCAACCGTAAGAGATAGAGCGGTGGTTTATTAAGCAAAAGTGCTTCAAATACGCTCCTATAACTCAATCTAACATTTAAAAGTTACCTCGTCGGTGAAAATAATTTCACTTCGGACTTAGATTTTTTCCTACCGAGTGGCTACCGTGAAGGGTCGCCGACGACTATTTTAGAAATTATTTAAAAATCAACCGTAAGAGATAGAGCGGTGATTTATTAAGCAAAAGTGCTTCAAATACGCTCCCATAACTGAACATAACATTTAAAAGATACGTCGTCGGTGAAAATATTTTCAATTCGGACTTAGTCTCTGTACGGAGAGGCTACCGTGAAGCGCTGCCGACGAAGACTTTCTGATTAATTTAAAAATCAACCGTAAGAGATAGAGCGGTGGTTTATTAAGCAAAAGTGCTTCAAATACGCTCCTATAACTCAATCTAACATTTAAAAGTTACCTCGTCGGTGAAAATAATTTCACTTCGGACTTAGATTTTTTCCTACCGAGTGGCTACCGTGAAGGGTCGCCGACGACTATTTTAGAAATTATTTAAAAATCAACCGTAAGAGATAGAGCGGTGATTTATTAAGCAAAAGTGCTTCAAATACGCTCCCATAACTGAACATAACATTTAAAAGATACGTCGTCGGTGAAAATATTTTCAATTCGGACTTAGTCTCTGTACGGAGAGGCTACCGTGAAGCGCTGCCGACGAAGACTTTCTGATTAATTTAAAAATCAACCGTAAGAGATAGAGCGGTGGTTTATTAAGCAAAAGTGCTTCAAATACGCTCCTATAACTCAATCTAACATTTAAAAGTTACCTCGTCGGTGAAAATAATTTCACTTCGGACTTAGATTTTTTCCTACCGAGTGGCTACCGTGAAGGGTCGCCGACGACTATTTTAGAAATTATTTAAAAATCAACCGTAAGAGATAGAGCGGTGATTTATTAAGCAAAAGTGCTTCAAATACGCTCCCATAACTGAACATAACATTTAAAAGATACGTCGTCGGTGAAAATATTTTCAATTCGGACTTAGTCTCTGTACGGAGAGGCTACCGTGAAGCGCTGCCGACGAAGACTTTCTGATTAATTTAAAAATCAACCGTAAGAGATAGAGCGGTGGTTTATTAAGCAAAAGTGCTTCAAATACGCTCCTATAACTCAATCTAACATTTAAAAGTTACCTCGTCGGTGAAAATAATTTCACTTCGGACTTAGATTTTTTCCTACCGAGTGGCTACCGTGAAGGGTCGCCGACGACTATTTTAGAAATTATTTAAAAATCAACCGTAAGAGATAGAGCGGTGATTTATTAAGCAAAAGTGCTTCAAATACGCTCCCATAACTGAACATAACATTTAAAAGATACGTCGTCGGTGAAAATATTTTCAATTCGGACTTAGTCTCTGTACGGAGAGGCTACCGTGAAGCGCTAACGACGACGTCTTTAAAAAATTATATCTCGAGAAATATTTGTCGGATTATAATTTTTCATTAGAGTTTATTGTTTGCTAATATATGTAGAATGATTAAAAAATTATTAAGTTGTAGGTCGTCGATGAAATAATGTTATTGAAAAATTCGGCTATGTTCAACTTGCCATAAAATTGAAAATATTCATTGAATACTAAAAGTGATTACGTAGTCGCGTTCCTTGTGAAAAATTGATGGAGAAACATGTATACATATATATGGGTTGTTAATAGAATTTTTTTAAGTTCAATATTTTTCTATGTTCCAACAGGCCTGCTCGGTCGGACGGTTGTTACGGGAGTTTCCGCCCATAAGCGGCCGTGTATAAGACCGGGCGGCGCCGACGTACCTGCCGGCCGTTCGGTATCTATAAGAGAGGACGGTTCGGCGGAGCCGAGCGAGGTAGTCTCGAGGGAGTAACTCTTCTTCGACTTCGGTTGGGAAGTAGACCTACGCTCTTGATACGGCTACGATCGCTCATGCTCCGACGACCACTTTTAAAGTCCATATACTCTCTACACATCGTTACCACGAGTCGCCGTCTTTAGGCATAAGTCGTCTCTTACGTGGTGAGCGTCTGCAAAAGACGTTGGTACATTAGTACACCCACTGTGCATCAACTCTAAACTCCGAGCGAGTAAAACATAAACGAAAATTTTAAATATCCAAGACGACTAAGTTCTCGGACTAGCGTCGGATATAAGCAAAGAGAGAAAGTCTGAAGGAGATGGCCCATGCAGAGTGATCCGTTATGGTTCTCTCGGTGGAGTCATCGTTAAAAGCCAAGAATAGCGAACAGAGTTAAAAGGGAATTATACGTACGTACGAAAACTTGAACAGAGTTAAAGGGAAATATAAGTACGGTACGGACTCAGTATTATAGAAGAGTGTAGCCGTCGGTGGTATACTATCGGCGGCGAAGGAGCAACACTCTTGTCAAAGTTGGCAAAACTAAGCTCCCTGGTTGATCCTGCCAGTAGTCATATGCTTGTCTCA
>CAJUYC020000057.1:10000-12500 GCA_910591585.2 Nysson spinosus | reverse complement strand
TACATTCGCTGGATTATATTCAGTCGTTCGAATCCCGCATTTACGACTGTGAGCAGAGTGTTGGCACGCTCTATGTTCAATTCGTGCAGCCGCTCGTACACGTACCTTCCCTTCGTTCGTTCACACCCTGGTCGGTGCGTCTTGAATTTCGCATTTGACGCAAGACCGTGGTTGTTCGTTCGTGGTGTCGTTGGTATATGGGATCAGGCCGAGATGAACGTAGGCGTGTTCAGTTTTCTCTGACTTTAATTTTGCGATCGTGATGAGAATAATGTTGGTGGAGAGGCACAGGCAGGCAGCCAGAAGAACAGTGGCACTTCTAACGATCATCACGAGAAGCTGCCCGTACTTCGTTCGAATTCACAAGGATTATGTTGCGTCTCGAAGTCTGCATTTGACGCGCTGGTCCGCCGTGGTTCGCCGAATTGATGCGGGAACAAGCCGGGTGTGTAAGTTGGAGTATAGCTGTTCAACTTTGTCATCGAGATGTAATTCGATTTCGCTGCCACGTACGACGACGAAGCGTGTAGCTGCTCTTTTGAGAACAAGCCGCTCGTCGCTACGAGTTGCGATATCGTACGGTGAATGTTATAGCAACTTGAATCTCGCACTGCCGCGTTGCTTTTCACGTTACATCTTTCCCACGCACAGTATATGTCCCCGATTTCATCAACTAAGGGAGACACAGAGGAGGAGAGAAGAGCCGTTTGAAATCTGCATTGTACGAGCTCTTCTGTACACTTCTCGTTCTTCGACGATGGCAAGGAGGGTCTGTTTGAATTCTGCAATTCGCTTCGACGATGTTGAGTGATCTCATCGTTGAGCCTACAGACTCTGCTGTGCGGCGGACATATATATGTAAGAATTTTTCGTGTTATGGGAGTAATCTTTGCAAGGACGTTGTCGTACGGTAGCGTGTAGCTGCTCGCCGACTTTGCGTTCTCACGTGTCGGAGCGTCTCGAATTTCGTATTTGGCGCAAGACCGTAGATCGCAATGTTTCGGGCGAGAACAAGCCGCACGTACGACACTCTCTTAACTGGAATAGAGCCGTTTGAATTTCGCATTGTACGGCCGTGCAAGTTGAGACGAGAGTTCGTTGCATTGCGGCCGTTTGAATCCCGCATGTCTGCGCTCCGATGACACACTTGTTGACACGGGGCGTAGAATTACGGTCCGCTGTGGAATTTTGAATGTACTTCTCGCAAATCGCCCTCTCCGTTGCGTACCGTCTGATGACGCGGCGTTGCCTCCGCCGAAGACGCACCTATGTGAGAGTTGCAGAGTTGTTTCATACTCCACCCTCGTTATGCCGTGGCTTTTCGTTTTGCCTTCCCCTTCGGGAGAATGGCTGACGACAGTAGTCTCGGCGTCCGGACCTCCATCCTTAGCGCTTAGTTGGAGGCACGGACCTCGGCTTCTTTCGAACCGAGAGAAAAATAAACTGTGATATCTGTATACTAAACTTATAAAACGTTTTGAACGTTTAAATATTACCCTGAACGGTGGATCACTTGGCTCGTGGGTCGATGAAGAACGCAGCTAATTGCGCGTCAACGTGTGAACTGCAGGACACATGAACATCGACATTTCGAACGCACATTGCGGTCCACGGATACAATTCCCGGACCACGCCTGGCTGAGGGTCGTTTACGTACATAAAGACTGCTTACGTGACTTGCCCCGCGCTCGTCGTTCCTTTCCTTCATTCGAAGGATTGAATTCCGCTAACGGGGAACGGCGATGCATGATGCGGTGGCGTATAAGTCCCGTACGAGCGAAGTTGGGTTGCTCGTCGAGGCTACAGTGAATGGAGATCTTGAATTTCGTGGCGAGCCGTGAATTGCACAGCGTCGCATCCGCCTTCGCGTGGTGAGCTTCTGGTCTGTTTCTGCATAAAGGGGGACTCGAAATGGGGTACGTTCACGCGTACCGTGTCCTCCGTAGTTACAGACCGCGCCCCATGCGTTGTGCCTGGTGATGCACATTGTGAAAATTCCCGTGATCTCGTCTGATCTTCTCACTCTCGACGTCTCCTGAAATGAGAGAAAGGACGAAAGAGTGTATAACCTTTCTCGCCGATGGAGTTGGTGCGCAGGATTGTCTCTGCGAGAATCAATCGTTGCTTCGGTGGAGCGCGGTTATTTCCCTTTCACGCATTTTACCTCGCGCTTCCCGTGGTACAGTACGTACCATGCGCTGCTGAGCGACGAGTGTAATCGAAATAGTATGCGTGGATGGCATAGTAAACGCCACCCGTTGCACGTTTTTTTTTGCACCGTACAACACACACCACGCACTCCGAAGGAAGGTGACACGAAGGAAGTTGAAAGAGTACGAAATTGCGTCTTATATTCACCGCAAATGCGAGTAAACATATTCGAACGCTCCTCGTACCTTCCGGTCGTCGAGTCCATGAAAATCTGTTGCTGTGACTCTGTGTAGAATATCCTCAATATCTCTCACTCGATTTAATATGTATATATATATATATATCTATA
>CAJUYC020000056.1:12500-26840 GCA_910591585.2 Nysson spinosus | reverse complement strand
CTTTCTGATTAATTTAAAAATCAACCGTAAGAGATAGAGCGGTGGTTTATTAAGCAAAAGTGCTTCAAATACGCTCCTATAACTCAATCTAACATTTAAAAGTTACCTCGTCGGTGAAAATAATTTCACTTCGGACTTAGATTTTTTCCTACCGAGTGGCTACCGTGAAGGGTCGCCGACGACTATTTTAGAAATTATTTAAAAATCAACCGTAAGAGATAGAGCGGTGATTTATTAAGCAAAAGTGCTTCAAATACGCTCCCATAACTGAACATAACATTTAAAAGATACGTCGTCGGTGAAAATATTTTCAATTCGGACTTAGTCTCTGTACGGAGAGGCTACCGTGAAGCGCTGCCGACGAAGACTTTCTGATTAATTTAAAAATCAACCGTAAGAGATAGAGCGGTGGTTTATTAAGCAAAAGTGCTTCAAATACGCTCCTATAACTCAATCTAACATTTAAAAGTTACCTCGTCGGTGAAAATAATTTCACTTCGGACTTAGATTTTTTCCTACCGAGTGGCTACCGTGAAGGGTCGCCGACGACTATTTTAGAAATTATTTAAAAATCAACCGTAAGAGATAGAGCGGTGATTTATTAAGCAAAAGTGCTTCAAATACGCTCCCATAACTGAACATAACATTTAAAAGATACGTCGTCGGTGAAAATATTTTCAATTCGGACTTAGTCTCTGTACGGAGAGGCTACCGTGAAGCGCTGCCGACGAAGACTTTCTGATTAATTTAAAAATCAACCGTAAGAGATAGAGCGGTGGTTTATTAAGCAAAAGTGCTTCAAATACGCTCCTATAACTCAATCTAACATTTAAAAGTTACCTCGTCGGTGAAAATAATTTCACTTCGGACTTAGATTTTTTCCTACCGAGTGGCTACCGTGAAGGGTCGCCGACGACTATTTTAGAAATTATTTAAAAATCAACCGTAAGAGATAGAGCGGTGATTTATTAAGCAAAAGTGCTTCAAATACGCTCCCATAACTGAACATAACATTTAAAAGATACGTCGTCGGTGAAAATATTTTCAATTCGGACTTAGTCTCTGTACGGAGAGGCTACCGTGAAGCGCTGCCGACGAAGACTTTCTGATTAATTTAAAAATCAACCGTAAGAGATAGAGCGGTGGTTTATTAAGCAAAAGTGCTTCAAATACGCTCCTATAACTCAATCTAACATTTAAAAGTTACCTCGTCGGTGAAAATAATTTCACTTCGGACTTAGATTTTTTCCTACCGAGTGGCTACCGTGAAGGGTCGCCGACGACTATTTTAGAAATTATTTAAAAATCAACCGTAAGAGATAGAGCGGTGATTTATTAAGCAAAAGTGCTTCAAATACGCTCCCATAACTGAACATAACATTTAAAAGATACGTCGTCGGTGAAAATATTTTCAATTCGGACTTAGTCTCTGTACGGAGAGGCTACCGTGAAGCGCTGCCGACGAAGACTTTCTGATTAATTTAAAAATCAACCGTAAGAGATAGAGCGGTGGTTTATTAAGCAAAAGTGCTTCAAATACGCTCCTATAACTCAATCTAACTTTTAAAAGTTACCTCGTCGGTGAAAATAATTTCACTTCGGACTTAGATTTTTTCCTACCGAGTGGCTACCGTGAAGGGTCGCCGACGACTATTTTAGAAATTATTTAAAAATCAACCGTAAGAGATAGAGCGGTGATTTATTAAGCAAAAGTGCTTCAAATACGCTCCCATAACTGAACATAACATTTAAAAGATACGTCGTCGGTGAAAATATTTTCAATTCGGACTTAGTCTCTGTACGGAGAGGCTACCGTGAAGCGCTGCCGACGAAGACTTTCTGATTAATTTAAAAATCAACCGTAAGAGATAGAGCGGTGGTTTATTAAGCAAAAGTGCTTCAAATACGCTCCTATAACTCAATCTAACATTTAAAAGTTACCTCGTCGGTGAAAATAATTTCACTTCGGACTTAGATTTTTTCCTACCGAGTGGCTACCGTGAAGGGTCGCCGACGACTATTTTAGAAATTATTTAAAAATCAACCGTAAGAGATAGAGCGGTGATTTATTAAGCAAAAGTGCTTCAAATACGCTCCCATAACTGAACATAACATTTAAAAGATACGTCGTCGGTGAAAATATTTTCAATTCGGACTTAGTCTCTGTACGGAGAGGCTACCGTGAAGCGCTGCCGACGAAGACTTTCTGATTAATTTAAAAATCAACCGTAAGAGATAGAGCGGTGGTTTATTAAGCAAAAGTGCTTCAAATACGCTCCTATAACTCAATCTAACATTTAAAAGTTACCTCGTCGGTGAAAATAATTTCACTTCGGACTTAGATTTTTTCCTACCGAGTGGCTACCGTGAAGGGTCGCCGACGACTATTTTAGAAATTATTTAAAAATCAACCGTAAGAGATAGAGCGGTGATTTATTAAGCAAAAGTGCTTCAAATACGCTCCCATAACTGAACATAACATTTAAAAGATACGTCGTCGGTGAAAATATTTTCAATTCGGACTTAGTCTCTGTACGGAGAGGCTACCGTGAAGCGCTGCCGACGAAGACTTTCTGATTAATTTAAAAATCAACCGTAAGAGATAGAGCGGTGGTTTATTAAGCAAAAGTGCTTCAAATACGCTCCTATAACTCAATCTAACATTTAAAAGTTACCTCGTCGGTGAAAATAATTTCACTTCGGACTTAGATTTTTTCCTACCGAGTGGCTACCGTGAAGGGTCGCCGACGACTATTTTAGAAATTATTTAAAAATCAACCGTAAGAGATAGAGCGGTGATTTATTAAGCAAAAGTGCTTCAAATACGCTCCCATAACTGAACATAACATTTAAAAGATACGTCGTCGGTGAAAATATTTTCAATTCGGACTTAGTCTCTGTACGGAGAGGCTACCGTGAAGCGCTGCCGACGAAGACTTTCTGATTAATTTAAAAATCAACCGTAAGAGATAGAGCGGTGGTTTATTAAGCAAAAGTGCTTCAAATACGCTCCTATAACTCAATCTAACATTTAAAAGTTACCTCGTCGGTGAAAATAATTTCACTTCGGACTTAGATTTTTTCCTACCGAGTGGCTACCGTGAAGGGTCGCCGACGACTATTTTAGAAATTATTTAAAAATCAACCGTAAGAGATAGAGCGGTGATTTATTAAGCAAAAGTGCTTCAAATACGCTCCCATAACTGAACATAACATTTAAAAGATACGTCGTCGGTGAAAATATTTTCAATTCGGACTTAGTCTCTGTACGGAGAGGCTACCGTGAAGCGCTGCCGACGAAGACTTTCTGATTAATTTAAAAATCAACCGTAAGAGATAGAGCGGTGGTTTATTAAGCAAAAGTGCTTCAAATACGCTCCTATAACTCAATCTAACATTTAAAAGTTACCTCGTCGGTGAAAATAATTTCACTTCGGACTTAGATTTTTTCCTACCGAGTGGCTACCGTGAAGGGTCGCCGACGACTATTTTAGAAATTATTTAAAAATCAACCGTAAGAGATAGAGCGGTGATTTATTAAGCAAAAGTGCTTCAAATACGCTCCCATAACTGAACATAACATTTAAAAGATACGTCGTCGGTGAAAATATTTTCAATTCGGACTTAGTCTCTGTACGGAGAGGCTACCGTGAAGCGCTGCCGACGAAGACTTTCTGATTAATTTAAAAATCAACCGTAAGAGATAGAGCGGTGGTTTATTAAGCAAAAGTGCTTCAAATACGCTCCTATAACTCAATCTAACATTTAAAAGTTACCTCGTCGGTGAAAATAATTTCACTTCGGACTTAGATTTTTTCCTACCGAGTGGCTACCGTGAAGGGTCGCCGACGACTATTTTAGAAATTATTTAAAAATCAACCGTAAGAGATAGAGCGGTGATTTATTAAGCAAAAGTGCTTCAAATACGCTCCCATAACTGAACATAACATTTAAAAGATACGTCGTCGGTGAAAATATTTTCAATTCGGACTTAGTCTCTGTACGGAGAGGCTACCGTGAAGCGCTGCCGACGAAGACTTTCTGATTAATTTAAAAATCAACCGTAAGAGATAGAGCGGTGGTTTATTAAGCAAAAGTGCTTCAAATACGCTCCTATAACTCAATCTAACATTTAAAAGTTACCTCGTCGGTGAAAATAATTTCACTTCGGACTTAGATTTTTTCCTACCGAGTGGCTACCGTGAAGGGTCGCCGACGACTATTTTAGAAATTATTTAAAAATCAACCGTAAGAGATAGAGCGGTGATTTATTAAGCAAAAGTGCTTCAAATACGCTCCCATAACTGAACATAACATTTAAAAGATACGTCGTCGGTGAAAATATTTTCAATTCGGACTTAGTCTCTGTACGGAGAGGCTACCGTGAAGCGCTGCCGACGAAGACTTTCTGATTAATTTAAAAATCAACCGTAAGAGATAGAGCGGTGGTTTATTAAGCAAAAGTGCTTCAAATACGCTCCTATAACTCAATCTAACATTTAAAAGTTACCTCGTCGGTGAAAATAATTTCACTTCGGACTTAGATTTTTTCCTACCGAGTGGCTACCGTGAAGGGTCGCCGACGACTATTTTAGAAATTATTTAAAAATCAACCGTAAGAGATAGAGCGGTGATTTATTAAGCAAAAGTGCTTCAAATACGCTCCCATAACTGAACATAACATTTAAAAGATACGTCGTCGGTGAAAATATTTTCAATTCGGACTTAGTCTCTGTACGGAGAGGCTACCGTGAAGCGCTGCCGACGAAGACTTTCTGATTAATTTAAAAATCAACCGTAAGAGATAGAGCGGTGGTTTATTAAGCAAAAGTGCTTCAAATACGCTCCTATAACTCAATCTAACATTTAAAAGTTACCTCGTCGGTGAAAATAATTTCACTTCGGACTTAGATTTTTTCCTACCGAGTGGCTACCGTGAAGGGTCGCCGACGACTATTTTAGAAATTATTTAAAAATCAACCGTAAGAGATAGAGCGGTGATTTATTAAGCAAAAGTGCTTCAAATACGCTCCCATAACTGAACATAACATTTAAAAGATACGTCGTCGGTGAAAATATTTTCAATTCGGACTTAGTCTCTGTACGGAGAGGCTACCGTGAAGCGCTGCCGACGAAGACTTTCTGATTAATTTAAAAATCAACCGTAAGAGATAGAGCGGTGGTTTATTAAGCAAAAGTGCTTCAAATACGCTCCTATAACTCAATCTAACATTTAAAAGTTACCTCGTCGGTGAAAATAATTTCACTTCGGACTTAGATTTTTTCCTACCGAGTGGCTACCGTGAAGGGTCGCCGACGACTATTTTAGAAATTATTTAAAAATCAACCGTAAGAGATAGAGCGGTGATTTATTAAGCAAAAGTGCTTCAAATACGCTCCCATAACTGAACATAACATTTAAAAGATACGTCGTCGGTGAAAATATTTTCAATTCGGACTTAGTCTCTGTACGGAGAGGCTACCGTGAAGCGCTGCCGACGAAGACTTTCTGATTAATTTAAAAATCAACCGTAAGAGATAGAGCGGTGGTTTATTAAGCAAAAGTGCTTCAAATACGCTCCTATAACTCAATCTAACATTTAAAAGTTACCTCGTCGGTGAAAATAATTTCACTTCGGACTTAGATTTTTTCCTACCGAGTGGCTACCGTGAAGGGTCGCCGACGACTATTTTAGAAATTATTTAAAAATCAACCGTAAGAGATAGAGCGGTGATTTATTAAGCAAAAGTGCTTCAAATACGCTCCCATAACTGAACATAACATTTAAAAGATACGTCGTCGGTGAAAATATTTTCAATTCGGACTTAGTCTCTGTACGGAGAGGCTACCGTGAAGCGCTGCCGACGAAGACTTTCTGATTAATTTAAAAATCAACCGTAAGAGATAGAGCGGTGGTTTATTAAGCAAAAGTGCTTCAAATACGCTCCTATAACTCAATCTAACATTTAAAAGTTACCTCGTCGGTGAAAATAATTTCACTTCGGACTTAGATTTTTTCCTACCGAGTGGCTACCGTGAAGGGTCGCCGACGACTATTTTAGAAATTATTTAAAAATCAACCGTAAGAGATAGAGCGGTGATTTATTAAGCAAAAGTGCTTCAAATACGCTCCCATAACTGAACATAACATTTAAAAGATACGTCGTCGGTGAAAATATTTTCAATTCGGACTTAGTCTCTGTACGGAGAGGCTACCGTGAAGCGCTGCCGACGAAGACTTTCTGATTAATTTAAAAATCAACCGTAAGAGATAGAGCGGTGGTTTATTAAGCAAAAGTGCTTCAAATACGCTCCTATAACTCAATCTAACATTTAAAAGTTACCTCGTCGGTGAAAATAATTTCACTTCGGACTTAGATTTTTTCCTACCGAGTGGCTACCGTGAAGGGTCGCCGACGACTATTTTAGAAATTATTTAAAAATCAACCGTAAGAGATAGAGCGGTGATTTATTAAGCAAAAGTGCTTCAAATACGCTCCCATAACTGAACATAACATTTAAAAGATACGTCGTCGGTGAAAATATTTTCAATTCGGACTTAGTCTCTGTACGGAGAGGCTACCGTGAAGCGCTGCCGACGAAGACTTTCTGATTAATTTAAAAATCAACCGTAAGAGATAGAGCGGTGGTTTATTAAGCAAAAGTGCTTCAAATACGCTCCTATAACTCAATCTAACATTTAAAAGTTACCTCGTCGGTGAAAATAATTTCACTTCGGACTTAGATTTTTTCCTACCGAGTGGCTACCGTGAAGGGTCGCCGACGACTATTTTAGAAATTATTTAAAAATCAACCGTAAGAGATAGAGCGGTGATTTATTAAGCAAAAGTGCTTCAAATACGCTCCCATAACTGAACATAACATTTAAAAGATACGTCGTCGGTGAAAATATTTTCAATTCGGACTTAGTCTCTGTACGGAGAGGCTACCGTGAAGCGCTGCCGACGAAGACTTTCTGATTAATTTAAAAATCAACCGTAAGAGATAGAGCGGTGGTTTATTAAGCAAAAGTGCTTCAAATACGCTCCTATAACTCAATCTAACATTTAAAAGTTACCTCGTCGGTGAAAATAATTTCACTTCGGACTTAGATTTTTTCCTACCGAGTGGCTACCGTGAAGGGTCGCCGACGACTATTTTAGAAATTATTTAAAAATCAACCGTAAGAGATAGAGCGGTGATTTATTAAGCAAAAGTGCTTCAAATACGCTCCCATAACTGAACATAACATTTAAAAGATACGTCGTCGGTGAAAATATTTTCAATTCGGACTTAGTCTCTGTACGGAGAGGCTACCGTGAAGCGCTGCCGACGAAGACTTTCTGATTAATTTAAAAATCAACCGTAAGAGATAGAGCGGTGGTTTATTAAGCAAAAGTGCTTCAAATACGCTCCTATAACTCAATCTAACATTTAAAAGTTACCTCGTCGGTGAAAATAATTTCACTTCGGACTTAGATTTTTTCCTACCGAGTGGCTACCGTGAAGGGTCGCCGACGACTATTTTAGAAATTATTTAAAAATCAACCGTAAGAGATAGAGCGGTGATTTATTAAGCAAAAGTGCTTCAAATACGCTCCCATAACTGAACATAACATTTAAAAGATACGTCGTCGGTGAAAATATTTTCAATTCGGACTTAGTCTCTGTACGGAGAGGCTACCGTGAAGCGCTGCCGACGAAGACTTTCTGATTAATTTAAAAATCAACCGTAAGAGATAGAGCGGTGGTTTATTAAGCAAAAGTGCTTCAAATACGCTCCTATAACTCAATCTAACATTTAAAAGTTACCTCGTCGGTGAAAATAATTTCACTTCGGACTTAGATTTTTTCCTACCGAGTGGCTACCGTGAAGGGTCGCCGACGACTATTTTAGAAATTATTTAAAAATCAACCGTAAGAGATAGAGCGGTGATTTATTAAGCAAAAGTGCTTCAAATACGCTCCCATAACTGAACATAACATTTAAAAGATACGTCGTCGGTGAAAATATTTTCAATTCGGACTTAGTCTCTGTACGGAGAGGCTACCGTGAAGCGCTGCCGACGAAGACTTTCTGATTAATTTAAAAATCAACCGTAAGAGATAGAGCGGTGGTTTATTAAGCAAAAGTGCTTCAAATACGCTCCTATAACTCAATCTAACATTTAAAAGTTACCTCGTCGGTGAAAATAATTTCACTTCGGACTTAGATTTTTTCCTACCGAGTGGCTACCGTGAAGGGTCGCCGACGACTATTTTAGAAATTATTTAAAAATCAACCGTAAGAGATAGAGCGGTGATTTATTAAGCAAAAGTGCTTCAAATACGCTCCCATAACTGAACATAACATTTAAAAGATACGTCGTCGGTGAAAATATTTTCAATTCGGACTTAGTCTCTGTACGGAGAGGCTACCGTGAAGCGCTGCCGACGAAGACTTTCTGATTAATTTAAAAATCAACCGTAAGAGATAGAGCGGTGGTTTATTAAGCAAAAGTGCTTCAAATACGCTCCTATAACTCAATCTAACATTTAAAAGTTACCTCGTCGGTGAAAATAATTTCACTTCGGACTTAGATTTTTTCCTACCGAGTGGCTACCGTGAAGGGTCGCCGACGACTATTTTAGAAATTATTTAAAAATCAACCGTAAGAGATAGAGCGGTGATTTATTAAGCAAAAGTGCTTCAAATACGCTCCCATAACTGAACATAACATTTAAAAGATACGTCGTCGGTGAAAATATTTTCAATTCGGACTTAGTCTCTGTACGGAGAGGCTACCGTGAAGCGCTGCCGACGAAGACTTTCTGATTAATTTAAAAATCAACCGTAAGAGATAGAGCGGTGGTTTATTAAGCAAAAGTGCTTCAAATACGCTCCTATAACTCAATCTAACATTTAAAAGTTACCTCGTCGGTGAAAATAATTTCACTTCGGACTTAGATTTTTTCCTACCGAGTGGCTACCGTGAAGGGTCGCCGACGACTATTTTAGAAATTATTTAAAAATCAACCGTAAGAGATAGAGCGGTGATTTATTAAGCAAAAGTGCTTCAAATACGCTCCCATAACTGAACATAACATTTAAAAGATACGTCGTCGGTGAAAATATTTTCAATTCGGACTTAGTCTCTGTACGGAGAGGCTACCGTGAAGCGCTGCCGACGAAGACTTTCTGATTAATTTAAAAATCAACCGTAAGAGATAGAGCGGTGGTTTATTAAGCAAAAGTGCTTCAAATACGCTCCTATAACTCAATCTAACATTTAAAAGTTACCTCGTCGGTGAAAATAATTTCACTTCGGACTTAGATTTTTTCCTACCGAGTGGCTACCGTGAAGGGTCGCCGACGACTATTTTAGAAATTATTTAAAAATCAACCGTAAGAGATAGAGCGGTGATTTATTAAGCAAAAGTGCTTCAAATACGCTCCCATAACTGAACATAACATTTAAAAGATACGTCGTCGGTGAAAATATTTTCAATTCGGACTTAGTCTCTGTACGGAGAGGCTACCGTGAAGCGCTGCCGACGAAGACTTTCTGATTAATTTAAAAATCAACCGTAAGAGATAGAGCGGTGGTTTATTAAGCAAAAGTGCTTCAAATACGCTCCTATAACTCAATCTAACATTTAAAAGTTACCTCGTCGGTGAAAATAATTTCACTTCGGACTTAGATTTTTTCCTACCGAGTGGCTACCGTGAAGGGTCGCCGACGACTATTTTAGAAATTATTTAAAAATCAACCGTAAGAGATAGAGCGGTGATTTATTAAGCAAAAGTGCTTCAAATACGCTCCCATAACTGAACATAACATTTAAAAGATACGTCGTCGGTGAAAATATTTTCAATTCGGACTTAGTCTCTGTACGGAGAGGCTACCGTGAAGCGCTGCCGACGAAGACTTTCTGATTAATTTAAAAATCAACCGTAAGAGATAGAGCGGTGGTTTATTAAGCAAAAGTGCTTCAAATACGCTCCTATAACTCAATCTAACATTTAAAAGTTACCTCGTCGGTGAAAATAATTTCACTTCGGACTTAGATTTTTTCCTACCGAGTGGCTACCGTGAAGGGTCGCCGACGACTATTTTAGAAATTATTTAAAAATCAACCGTAAGAGATAGAGCGGTGATTTATTAAGCAAAAGTGCTTCAAATACGCTCCCATAACTGAACATAACATTTAAAAGATACGTCGTCGGTGAAAATATTTTCAATTCGGACTTAGTCTCTGTACGGAGAGGCTACCGTGAAGCGCTGCCGACGAAGACTTTCTGATTAATTTAAAAATCAACCGTAAGAGATAGAGCGGTGGTTTATTAAGCAAAAGTGCTTCAAATACGCTCCTATAACTCAATCTAACATTTAAAAGTTACCTCGTCGGTGAAAATAATTTCACTTCGGACTTAGATTTTTTCCTACCGAGTGGCTACCGTGAAGGGTCGCCGACGACTATTTTAGAAATTATTTAAAAATCAACCGTAAGAGATAGAGCGGTGATTTATTAAGCAAAAGTGCTTCAAATACGCTCCCATAACTGAACATAACATTTAAAAGATACGTCGTCGGTGAAAATATTTTCAATTCGGACTTAGTCTCTGTACGGAGAGGCTACCGTGAAGCGCTGCCGACGAAGACTTTCTGATTAATTTAAAAATCAACCGTAAGAGATAGAGCGGTGGTTTATTAAGCAAAAGTGCTTCAAATACGCTCCTATAACTCAATCTAACATTTAAAAGTTACCTCGTCGGTGAAAATAATTTCACTTCGGACTTAGATTTTTTCCTACCGAGTGGCTACCGTGAAGGGTCGCCGACGACTATTTTAGAAATTATTTAAAAATCAACCGTAAGAGATAGAGCGGTGATTTATTAAGCAAAAGTGCTTCAAATACGCTCCCATAACTGAACATAACATTTAAAAGATACGTCGTCGGTGAAAATATTTTCAATTCGGACTTAGTCTCTGTACGGAGAGGCTACCGTGAAGCGCTGCCGACGAAGACTTTCTGATTAATTTAAAAATCAACCGTAAGAGATAGAGCGGTGGTTTATTAAGCAAAAGTGCTTCAAATACGCTCCTATAACTCAATCTAACATTTAAAAGTTACCTCGTCGGTGAAAATAATTTCACTTCGGACTTAGATTTTTTCCTACCGAGTGGCTACCGTGAAGGGTCGCCGACGACTATTTTAGAAATTATTTAAAAATCAACCGTAAGAGATAGAGCGGTGATTTATTAAGCAAAAGTGCTTCAAATACGCTCCCATAACTGAACATAACATTTAAAAGATACGTCGTCGGTGAAAATATTTTCAATTCGGACTTAGTCTCTGTACGGAGAGGCTACCGTGAAGCGCTGCCGACGAAGACTTTCTGATTAATTTAAAAATCAACCGTAAGAGATAGAGCGGTGGTTTATTAAGCAAAAGTGCTTCAAATACGCTCCTATAACTCAATCTAACATTTAAAAGTTACCTCGTCGGTGAAAATAATTTCACTTCGGACTTAGATTTTTTCCTACCGAGTGGCTACCGTGAAGGGTCGCCGACGACTATTTTAGAAATTATTTAAAAATCAACCGTAAGAGATAGAGCGGTGATTTATTAAGCAAAAGTGCTTCAAATACGCTCCCATAACTGAACATAACATTTAAAAGATACGTCGTCGGTGAAAATATTTTCAATTCGGACTTAGTCTCTGTACGGAGAGGCTACCGTGAAGCGCTGCCGACGAAGACTTTCTGATTAATTTAAAAATCAACCGTAAGAGATAGAGCGGTGGTTTATTAAGCAAAAGTGCTTCAAATACGCTCCTATAACTCAATCTAACATTTAAAAGTTACCTCGTCGGTGAAAATAATTTCACTTCGGACTTAGATTTTTTCCTACCGAGTGGCTACCGTGAAGGGTCGCCGACGACTATTTTAGAAATTATTTAAAAATCAACCGTAAGAGATAGAGCGGTGATTTATTAAGCAAAAGTGCTTCAAATACGCTCCCATAACTGAACATAACATTTAAAAGATACGTCGTCGGTGAAAATATTTTCAATTCGGACTTAGTCTCTGTACGGAGAGGCTACCGTGAAGCGCTGCCGACGAAGACTTTCTGATTAATTTAAAAATCAACCGTAAGAGATAGAGCGGTGGTTTATTAAGCAAAAGTGCTTCAAATACGCTCCTATAACTCAATCTAACATTTAAAAGTTACCTCGTCGGTGAAAATAATTTCACTTCGGACTTAGATTTTTTCCTACCGAGTGGCTACCGTGAAGGGTCGCCGACGACTATTTCAGAAATTATTTAAAAATCAACCGTAAGAGATAGAGCGGTGATTTATTAAGCAAAAGTGCTTCAAATACGCTCCCATAACTGAACATAACATTTAAAAGATACGTCGTCGGTGAAAATATTTTCAATTCGGACTTAGTCTCTGTACGGAGAGGCTACCGTGAAGCGCTGCCGACGAAGACTTTCTGATTAATTTAAAAATCAACCGTAAGAGATAGAGCGGTGGTTTATTAAGCAAAAGTGCTTCAAATACGCTCCTATAACTCAATCTAACATTTAAAAGTTACCTCGTCGGTGAAAATAATTTCACTTCGGACTTAGATTTTTTCCTACCGAGTGGCTACCGTGAAGGGTCGCCGACGACTATTTTAGAAATTATTTAAAAATCAACCGTAAGAGATAGAGCGGTGATTTATTAAGCAAAAGTGCTTCAAATACGCTCCCATAACTGAACATAACATTTAAAAGATACGTCGTCGGTGAAAATATTTTCAATTCGGACTTAGTCTCTGTACGGAGAGGCTACCGTGAAGCGCTGCCGACGAAGACTTTCTGATTAATTTAAAAATCAACCGTAAGAGATAGAGCGGTGGTTTATTAAGCAAAAGTGCTTCAAATACGCTCCTATAACTCAATCTAACATTTAAAAGTTACCTCGTCGGTGAAAATAATTTCACTTCGGACTTAGATTTTTTCCTACCGAGTGGCTACCGTGAAGGGTCGCCGACGACTATTTTAGAAATTATTTAAAAATCAACCGTAAGAGATAGAGCGGTGATTTATTAAGCAAAAGTGCTTCAAATACGCTCCCATAACTGAACATAACATTTAAAAGATACGTCGTCGGTGAAAATATTTTCAATTCGGACTTAGTCTCTGTACGGAGAGGCTACCGTGAAGCGCTGCCGACGAAGACTTTCTGATTAATTTAAAAATCAACCGTAAGAGATAGAGCGGTGGTTTATTAAGCAAAAGTGCTTCAAATACGCTCCTATAACTCAATCTAACATTTAAAAGTTACCTCGTCGGTGAAAATAATTTCACTTCGGACTTAGATTTTTTCCTACCGAGTGGCTACCGTGAAGGGTCGCCGACGACTATTTTAGAAATTATTTAAAAATCAACCGTAAGAGATAGAGCGGTGATTTATTAAGCAAAAGTGCTTCAAATACGCTCCCATAACTGAACATAACATTTAAAAGATACGTCGTCGGTGAAAATATTTTCAATTCGGACTTAGTCTCTGTACGGAGAGGCTACCGTGAAGCGCTAACGACGACGTCTTTAAAAAATTATATCTCGAGAAATATTTGTCGGATTATAATTTTTCATTAGAGTTTATTGTTTGCTAATATATGTAGAATGATTAAAAAATTATTAAGTTGTAGGTCGTCGATGAAATAATGTTATTGAAAAATTCGGCTATGTTCAACTTGCCATAAAATTGAAAATATTCATTGAATACTAAAAGTGATTACGTAGTCGCGTTCCTTGTGAAAAATTGATGGAGAAACATGTATAATATATATGGGTTGTTAATAGAATTTTTTTAAGTTCAATATTTTTCTATGTTCCAACAGGCCTGCTCGGTCGGACGGTTGTTACGGGAGTTTCCGCCCATAAGCGGCCGTGTATAAGACCGGGCGGCGCCGACGTACCTGCCGGCCGTTCGGTATCTATAAGAGAGGACGGTTCGGCGGAGCCGAGCGAGGTAGTCTCGAGGGAGTAACTCTTCTTCGACTTCGGTTGGGAAGTAGACCTACGCTCTTGATACGGCTACGATCGCTCATGCTCCGACGACCACTTTTAAAGTCCATATACTCTCTACACATCGTTACCACGAGTCGCCGTCTTTAGGCATAAGTCGTCTCTTACGTGGTGAGCGTCTGCAAAAGACGTTGGTACATTAGTACACCCACTGTGCATCAACTCTAAACTCCGAGCGAGTAAAACATAAACGAAAATTTTAAATATCCAAGACGACTAAGTTCTCGGACTAGCGTCGGATATAAGCAAAGAGAGAAAGTCTGAAGGAGATGGCCC
>CAJUYC020000056.1:7500-10000 GCA_910591585.2 Nysson spinosus | reverse complement strand
TTTCACGCTGCTTACGCACGACTCTGAGCGTCTCGAAATACGCAATCGACGCAAGAGACAGTGTACCGTAGGGTCGAATACGAGAACAAGCCGTTCGTGGGTTCTTCACGCAGGAGGAAAGGAGAGAAGAGAGAGATCTGTTCGAACTTCGCATTTACAGCTCCCGCTCTCTATCTCTCTGCCGAAATCGTTATCCATCACGAGAAACGATGTACTCTACGAGTAGCTGCCCGAGTGCTTACACACGGGATCAAGCCGAGCGTACATTCGCTGGATTATATTCAGTCGTTCGAATCCCGCATTTACGACTGTGAGCAGAGTGTTGGCACGCTCTATGTTCAATTCGTGCAGCCGCTCGTACACGTACCTTCCCTTCGTTCGTTCACACCCTGGTCGGTGCGTCTTGAATTTCGCATTTGACGCAAGACCGTGGTTGTTCGTTCGTGGTGTCGTTGGTATATGGGATCAGGCCGAGATGAACGTAGGCGTGTTCAGTTTTCTCTGACTTTAATTTTGCGATCGTGATGAGAATAATGTTGGTGGAGAGGCACAGGCAGGCAGCCAGAAGAACAGTGGCACTTCTAACGATCATCACGAGAAGCTGCCCGTACTTCGTTCGAATTCACAAGGATTATGTTGCGTCTCGAAGTCTGCATTTGACGCGCTGGTCCGCCGTGGTTCGCCGAATTGATGCGGGAACAAGCCGGGTGTGTAAGTTGGAGTATAGCTGTTCAACTTTGTCATCGAGATGTAATTCGATTTCGCTGCCACGTACGACGACGAAGCGTGTAGCTGCTCTTTTGAGAACAAGCCGCTCGTCGCTACGAGTTGCGATATCGTACGGTGAATGTTATAGCAACTTGAATCTCGCACTGCCGCGTTGCTTTTCACGTTACATCTTTCCCACGCACAGTATATGTCCCCGATTTCATCAACTAAGGGAGACACAGAGGAGGAGAGAAGAGCCGTTTGAAATCTGCATTGTACGAGCTCTTCTGTACACTTCTCGTTCTTCGACGATGGCAAGGAGGGTCTGTTTGAATTCTGCAATTCGCTTCGACGATGTTGAGTGATCTCATCGTTGAGCCTACAGACTCTGCTGTGCGGCGGACATATATATGTAAGAATTTTTCGTGTTATGGGAGTAATCTTTGCAAGGACGTTGTCGTACGGTAGCGTGTAGCTGCTCGCCGACTTTGCGTTCTCACGTGTCGGAGCGTCTCGAATTTCGTATTTGGCGCAAGACCGTAGATCGCAATGTTTCGGGCGAGAACAAGCCGCACGTACGACACTCTCTTAACTGGAATAGAGCCGTTTGAATTTCGCATTGTACGGCCGTGCAAGTTGAGACGAGAGTTCGTTGCATTGCGGCCGTTTGAATCCCGCATGTCTGCGCTCCGATGACACACTTGTTGACACGGGGCGTAGAATTACGGTCCGCTGTGGAATTTTGAATGTACTTCTCGCAAATCGCCCTCTCCGTTGCGTACCGTCTGATGACGCGGCGTTGCCTCCGCCGAAGACGCACCTATGTGAGAGTTGCAGAGTTGTTTCATACTCCACCCTCGTTATGCCGTGGCTTTTCGTTTTGCCTTCCCCTTCGGGAGAATGGCTGACGACAGTAGTCTCGGCGTCCGGACCTCCATCCTTAGCGCTTAGTTGGAGGCACGGACCTCGGCTTCTTTCGAACCGAGAGAAAAATAAACTGTGATATCTGTATACTAAACTTATAAAACGTTTTGAACGTTTAAATATTACCCTGAACGGTGGATCACTTGGCTCGTGGGTCGATGAAGAACGCAGCTAATTGCGCGTCAACGTGTGAACTGCAGGACACATGAACATCGACATTTCGAACGCACATTGCGGTCCACGGATACAATTCCCGGACCACGCCTGGCTGAGGGTCGTTTACGTACATAAAGACTGCTTACGTGACTTGCCCCGCGCTCGTCGTTCCTTTCCTTCATTCGAAGGATTGAATTCCGCTAACGGGGAACGGCGATGCATGATGCGGTGGCGTATAAGTCCCGTACGAGCGAAGTTGGGTTGCTCGTCGAGGCTACAGTGAATGGAGATCTTGAATTTCGTGGCGAGCCGTGAATTGCACAGCGTCGCATCCGCCTTCGCGTGGTGAGCTTCTGGTCTGTTTCTGCATAAAGGGGGACTCGAAATGGGGTACGTTCACGCGTACCGTGTCCTCCGTAGTTACAGACCGCGCCCCATGCGTTGTGCCTGGTGATGCACATTGTGAAAATTCCCGTGATCTCGTCTGATCTTCTCACTCTCGACGTCTCCTGAAATGAGAGAAAGGACGAAAGAGTGTATAACCTTTCTCGCCGATGGAGTTGGTGCGCAGGATTGTCTCTGCGAGAATCAATCGTTGCTTCGGTGGAGCGCGGTTATTTCCCTTTCACGCATTTTACCTCGCGCTTCCCGTGGTACAGTACGTACCATGCGCTGCTGAGCGACGAGTGTAATCGAAATAGTATGCGTGGAT
>CAJUYC020000055.1:0-26992 GCA_910591585.2 Nysson spinosus | reverse complement strand
TCTTTTCGATGAAATTCTCGATGCCATTCGAATTTTCACGTCAATTTACACGGAAAATACGACTTCTCGTTTCTGAAATAGGGAAATCTGGAAAAAGTGCGAAACTATCGCCTGAAATGCGAAATCTGTCGATTTCAGAGAGAAAACTTACCTTTCCGTCGAAACCATGCCCTTCCAAAATTCTTTTCGATGAAATTCTCGATGCCATTCGAATTTTCACGTCAATTTACACGGAAAATACGACTTCTCGTTTCTGAAATAGGGAAATCTGGAAAAAGTGCGAAACTATCGCCTGAAATGCGAAATCTGTCGATTTCAGAGAGAAAACTTACCTTTCCGTCGAAACCATGCCCTTCCAAAATTCTTTTCGATGAAATTCTCGATGCCATTCGAATTTTTACGTCAATTTACACGGAAAATACGACTTCTCGTTTCTGAAATAGGGAAATCTGGAAAAAGTGCGAAACTATCGCCTGAAATGCGAAATCTGTCGATTTCAGAGAGAAAACTTACCTTTCCGTCGAAACCATGCCCTTCCAAAATTCTTTTCGATGAAATTCTCGATGCCATTCGAATTTTCACGTCAATTTACACGGAAAATACGATCTCTCGTTTCTGAAATAGGGAAATCTGGAAAAAGTGCGAAACTATCGCCTGAAATGCGAAATCTGTCGATTTCAGAGAGAAAACTTACCTTTCCGTCGAAACCATGCCCTTCCAAAATTCTTTTCGATGAAATTCTCGATGCCATTCGAATTTTCACGTCAATTTACACGGAAAATACGATCTCTCGTTTCTGAAATAGGGAAATCTGGAAAAAGTGCGAAACTATCGCCTGAAATGCGAAATCTGTCGATTTCAGAGAGAAAACTTACCTTTCCGTCGAAACCATGCCCTTCCAAAATTCTTTTCGATGAAATTCTCGATGCCATTCGAATTTTCACGTCAATTTACACGGAAAATACGATGTCTCGTTTCTGAAATAGGGAAATCTGGAAAAAGTGCGAAACTATCGCCTGAAATGCGAAATCTGTCGATTTCAGAGAGAAAACTTACCTTTCCGTCGAAACCATGCCCTTCCAAAATTCTTTTCGATGAAATTCTCGATGCCATTCGAATTTTCACGTCAATTTACACGGAAAATACGATGTCTCGTTTCTGAAATAGGGAAATCTGGAAAAAGTGCGAAACTATCGCCTGAAATGCGAAATCTGTCGATTTCAAGAGAGAAAACTTACTTTTCCGTCGAAACCATGCCCTTCCAAAATTCTTTTCGATGAAATTCTCGATGCCATTCGAATTTTCACGTCAATTTACACGGAAAATACGATGTCTCGTTTCTGAAATAGGGAACTCTGGAAAAAGTGCGAAACTATCGCCTGAAATGCCAAATCTGTCGATTTCAGAGAGAAAACTTACCTTTCCGTCGAAACCATGCCCTTCCAAAATTCTTTTCGATGAAATTCTCGATGCCATTCGAATTTTCACGTCAATTTACACGGAAAATACGATCTCTCGTTTCTGAAATAGGGAAATCTGGAAAAAGTGCGAAACTATCGCCTGAAATGCGAAATCTGTCGATTTCAGAGAGAAAACTTACCTTTCCGTCGAAACCATGCCCTTCCAAAATTCTTTACGATGAAATTCTCGATGCCATTCGAATTTTCACGTCAATTTACACGGAAAATACGATCTCTCGTTTCTGAAATAGGGAAATCTGGAAAAAGTGCGAAACTATCGCCTGAAATGCGAAATCTGTCGATTTCAGAGAGAAAACTTACCTTTCCGTCGAAACCATGCCCTTCCAAAATTCTTTTCGATGAAATTCTCGATGCCATTCGAATTTTCACGTCAATTTACACGGAAAATACGATCTCTCGTTTCTGAAATAGGGAAATCTGGAAAAAGTGCGAAACTATCGCCTGAAATGCGAAATCTGTCGATTTCAGATAGAAAACTTACCTTTCCGTCGAAACCATGCCCTTCCAAAATTCTTTTCGATGAAATTCTTGATGCCATTCGAATTTTCACGTCAATTTACACGGAAAATACGATGTCTCGTTTCTGAAATAGGGAAATCTGGAAAAAGTGCGAAACTATCGCCTGAAATGCGAAATCTGTCGATTTCAGAGAGAAAACTTACCTTTCCGTCGAAACCATGCCCTTCCAAAATTCTTTCCGATGAAATTCTCGATGCCATTCGAATTTTCACGTCAATTTACACGGAAAATACGATCTCTCGTTTCTGAAATAGGGAAATCTGGAAAAAGTGCGAAACTATCGCCTGAAATGCGAAATCTGTCGATTTCAGAGAGAAAACTTACCTTTCCGTCGAAACCATGCCCTTCCAAAATTCTTTACGATGAAATTCTCGATGCCATTCGAATTTTCACGTCAATTTACACGGAAAATACGATCTCTCGTTTCTGAAATAGGGAAATCTGGAAAAAGTGCGAAACTATCGCCTGAAATGCGAAATCTGTTGATTTCAGAGAGAAAACTTACCTTTCCGTCGAAACCATGCCCTTCCAAAATTCTTTTCGATGAAATTCTCGATGCCATTCGAATTTTCACGTCAATTTACAAGGAAAATACGATGTCTCGTTTCTGAAATAGGGATATCTGGAAAAAGTGCGAAACTATCGCCTGAAATGCGAAATCTGTCGATTTCAGAGAGAAAACTTACCTTTCCGTCGAAACCATGCCCTTCCAAAATTCTTTTCGATGAAATTCTCGATGCCATTCGAATTTTCACGTCAATTTACACGGAAAATACGATCTCTCGTCTCTGAAATAGGGAAATCTGGAAAAAGTGCGAAACTATCGCCTGAAATGCGAAATCTGTCGATTTCAGAGAGAAAACTTACCTTTCCGTCGAAACCATGCCCTTCCAAAATTCTTTTCGATGAAATTCTCGATGCCATTCGAATTTTCACGTCAATTTACACGGAAAATACGATGTCTCGTTTCTGAAATAGGGAAATCTGGAAAAAGTGCGAAACTATCGCCTGAAATGCGAAATCTGTCGATTTCAGAGAGAAAACTTACCTTTCCGTCGAAACCATGCCCTTCCAAAATTGTTTTCGAAGAAATTCTCGATGCCATTCGAATTTTCACGTCAATTTACACGGAAAATACGATGTCTCGTTTCTGAAATAGGGAAATCTGGAAAAAGTGCGAAACTATCGCCTGTAATGCGAAATCTGTCGATTTCAGAGAGAAAACTTACCTTTCCGTCGAAACCATGCCCTTCCAAAATTCTTTTCGATGAAATTCTCGATGCCATTCGAATTTTAACGTCAATTTACACGGAAAATACGATGTCTCGTTTCTGAAATAGGGAAATCTGGAAAAAGTGCGAAACTATCGCCTGAAATGCGAAATCTGTCGATTTCAGAGAGAAAACTTACCTTTCCGTCGAAACCATGCCCTTCCAAAATTCTTTTCGATGAAACTCTCGATGCCATTCGAATTTTCACGTCAATTTACACGGAAAAATACGATGTCTCGTTTCTGAAATAGGGAAATCTGGAAAAAGTGCGAAACTATCGCCTGAAATGCGAAATCTGTCGATTTCAGAGAGAAAACTTACCTTTCCGTCGAAACCATGCCCTTCCAAAATTCTTTTCGATGAAATTCTCGATGCCATTCGAATTTTCTCGTTTCTGAAATAGGGAAATCTGAAAAAAGTGCGAAACTATCGCCTGAAATGCGAAATCTGTCGATTTCAGAGAGAAAACTTACCTTTCCATCGAAACCATGCCCTTCCAAAATTCTTTTCGATGAAATTCTCGATGCCATTCGAATTTTCACGTCAATTTACACGGAAAATACGATGTCTCGTTTCTGAAATAGGGAAATCTGGAAAAAGTGCGAAACTATCGCCTGAAATGCGAAATCTGTCGATTTCAGAGAGAAAACTTACCTTTCCGTCGAAACCATGCCCTTCCAAAATTCTTTTCGATGAAATTCTCGATGCCATTCGAATTTTCACGTCAATTTACACGGAAAATACGATCTCTCGTTTCTGAAATAGGGAAATCTGGAAAAAGTGCGAAACTATCGCCTGAAATGCGAAATCTGTTGATTTCAGAGAGAAAACTTACCTTTCCGTCGAAACCATGCCCTTCCAAAATTCTTTTCGATGAAATTCTCGATGCCATTCGAATTTTCACGTCAATTTACACGGAAAATACGATGTCTCGTTTCTGAAATAGGGAAATCTGGAAAAAGTGCGAAACTATCGCCTGAAATGCGAAATCTGTCGATTTCAGAGAGAAAACTTACCTTTCCGTCGAAACCATGCCCTTCCAAAATTCTTTTCGATGAAATTCTCGATGCCATTCGAATTTTCACGTCAATTTACACGGAAAATACGATCTCTCGTCTCTGAAATAGGGAAATCTGGAAAAAGTGCGAAACTATCGCCTGAAATGCAAATCTGTCGATTTCAGAGAGAAAACTTACCTTTCCGTCGAAACCATGCCCTTCCAAAATTCTTTTCGATGAAATTCTCGATGCCATTCGAATTTTCACGTCAATTTACACGGAAAATACGATCTCTCGTTTCTGAAATAGGGAAATCTGGAAAAAGTGCGAAACTATCGCCTGAAATGCGAAATCTGTCGATTTCAGAGAGAAAACTTACCTTTCCGTCGAAACCATGCCCTTCCAAAATTCTTTTCGATGAAATTCTCGATGCCATTCGAATTTTCTCGTTTCTGAAATAGGGAAATCTGAAAAAAGTGCGAAACTATCGCCTGAAATGCGAAATCTGTCGATTTCAGAGAGAAAACTTACCTGTCCGTCGAAACCATGCCCTTCCAAAATTCTTTTCGATGAAATTCTCGATGCCATTCGAATTTTCACGTCAATTTACACGGAAAATACGATGTCTCGTTTCTGAAATAGGGAAATCTGGAAAAAGTGCGAAACTATCGCCTGAAATGCGAAATCTCTCGATTTCAGAGAGAAAACTTACCTTTCCGTCGAAACCATGCCCTTCCAAAATTCTTTTCGATGAAACTCTCGATGCCATTCGAATTTTCACGTCAATTTACACGGAAAATACGATGTCTCGTTTCTGAAATAGGGAAATCTGGAAAAAGTGCGAAACTATCGCCTGAAATGCGAAATCTGTCGATTTCAGAGAGAAAACTTACCTTTCCGTCGAAACCATGCCCTTCCAAAATTCTTTTCGATGAAATTCTCGATGCCATTCGAATTTTCACGTCAATTTACACGGAAAATACGATGTCTCGTTTCTGAAATAGGGAAATCTGGAAAAAGTGCGAAACTATCGCCTGAAATGCGAAATCTGTCGATTTCAGAGAGAAAACTTACCTTTCCGTCCAAACCATGCCCTTCCAAAATTCTTTTCGCTGAAATTCTCGATGCCATTCGAATTTTCACGTCAATTTACACGGAAAATACGATCTCTCGTTTCTGAAATAGGGAAATCTGGAAAAAGTGCGAAACTATCGCCTGAAATGCGAAATCTGTCGATTTCAGAGAGAAAACTTACCTTTCCGTCGAAACCATGCCCTTCCAAAATTCTTTTCGATGAAATTCTCGATGCCATTCGAATTTTCACGTCAATTTACACGGAAAATACGATGTCTCGTTTCTGAAATAGGGAAATCTGGAAAAAGTTCGAAACTATCGCCTGAAATGCGAAATCTGTCGATTTCAGAGAGAAAACTTACCTTTCCGTCGAAACCATGCCCTTCCAAAATTCTTTTCGATGAAATTCTCGATGCCATTCGAATTTTCACGTCAATTTACACGGAAAATACGATCTCTCGTTTCTGAAATAGGGAAATCTGGAAAAAGTGCGAAACTATCGCCTGAAATGCGAAATCTGTCGATTTCAGAGAGAGACTTACATTTCCGTCGAAACCATGCCTTTCCAAAATTCTTTTCGATGAAATTCTCGATGCCATTCGAATTTTCACGTCAATTTACACGGAAAATACGATGTCTCGTTTCTGAAATAGGGAAATCTGGAAAAAGTGCGAAACTATCGCCTGAAATGCGAAATCTGTCGATTTCAGAGAGAAAACTTACCTTTCCGTCGAAACCATGCCCTTCCAAAATTCTTTTCGATGAAATTCTCGATGCCATTCGAATTTTCACGTCAATTTACACGGAAAATACGACTTCTCGTTTCTGAAATAGGGAAATCTGGAAAAAGTGCGAAACTATCGCCTGAAATGCGAAATCTGTCGATTTCAGAGAGAAAACTTACCTTTCCGTCGAAACCATGCCCTTCCAAAATTCTTTTCGATGAAATTCTCGATGCCATTCGAATTTTCACGTCAATTTACACGGAAAATACGACTTCTCGTTTCTGAAATAGGGAAATCTGGAAAAAGTGCGAAACTATCGCCTGAAATGCGAAATCTGTCGATTTCAGAGAGAAAACTTACCTTTCCGTCGAAACCATGCCCTTCCAAAATTCTTTTCGATGAAATTCTCGATGCCATTCGAATTTTCACGTCAATTTACACGGAAAATACGATGTCTCGTTTCTGAAATAGGGAAATCTGGAAAAAGTTCGAAACTATCGCCTGAAATGCGAAATCTGTCGATTTCAGAGAGAAAACTTACCTTTCCGTCGAAACCATGCCCTTCCAAAATTCTTTTCGATGAAATTCTCGATGCCATTCGAATTTTCACGTCAATTTACACGGAAAATATGATGTCTCGTTTCTGAAATAGGGAAATCTGGAAAAAGTGCGAAACTATCGCCTGTAATGCGAAATCTGTCGATTTCAGAGAGAAAACTTACCTTTCCGTCGAAACCATGCCCTTCCAAAATTCTTTTCGATGAAATTCTCGATGCCATTCGAATTTTCACGTCAATTTACACGGAAAATACGATCTCTCGTTTCTGAAATAGGGAAATCTGGAAAAAGTGCGAAACTATCGCCTGAAATGCGAAATCTGTCGATTTCAGAGAGAAAACTTACCTTTCCGTCGAAACCATGCCCTTCCAAAATTCTTTTCGATGAAATTCTCGATGCCATTCGAATTTTCACGTCAATTTACACGGAAAATATGATGTCTCGTTTCTGAAATAGGGAAATCTGGAAAAAGTGCGAAACTATCGCCTGAAATGCGAAATCTGTCGATTTCAGAGAGAAAACTTACCTTTCCGTCGAAACCATGCCCTTCCAAAATTCTTTTCGATGAAATTCTCGATGCCATTCGAATTTTCACGTCAATTTACACGGAAAATACGATGTCTCGTTTCTGAAATAGGGAAATCTGGAAAAAGTGCGAAACTATCGCCTGAAATGCGAAATCTGTCGATTTCAGAGAGAAAACTTACCTTTCCGTCGAAACCATGCCCTTCCAAAATTCTTTTCGATGAAATTCTCGATGCCATTCGAATTTTCACGTCAATTTACACGGAAAATACGATGTCTCGTTTCTGAAATAGGGAAATCTGGAAAAAGTGCGAAACTATCGCCTGAAATGCGAAATCTGTCGATTTCAGAGAGAAAACTTACCTTTCCGTCCAAACCATGCCCTTCCAAAATTCTTTTCGCTGAAATTCTCGATGCCATTCGAATTTTCACGTCAATTTACACGGAAAATACGATCTCTCGTTTCTGAAATAGGGAAATCTGGAAAAAGTGCGAAACTATCGCCTGAAATGCGAAATCTGTCGATTTCAGAGAGAAAACTTACCTTTCCGTCGAAACCATGCCCTTCCAAAATCCTTTTCGATGAAATTCTCGATGCCATTCGAATTTTCACGTCAATTTACACGGAAAATACGATGTCTCGTTTCTGAAATAGGGAAATCTGGAAAAAGTTCGAAACTATCGCCTGAAATGCGAAATCTCTCGATTTCAGAGAGAAAACTTACCTTTCCGTCGAAACCATGCCCTTCCAAAATTCTTTTCGATGAAATTCTCGATGCCATTCGAATTTTCACGTCAATTTACACGGAAAATACGATCTCTCGTTTCTGAAATAGGGAAATCTGGAAAAAGTTGGAAACTATCGCCTGAAATGCGAAATCTGTCGATTTCAGAGAGAGACTTACATTTCCGTCGAAACCATGCCTTTCCAAAATTCTTTTCGATGAAATTCTCGATGCCATTCGAATTTTCACGTCAATTTACACGGAAAATACGACTTCTCGTTTCTGAAATAGGGAAATCTGGAAAAAGTGCGAAACTATCGCCTGAAATGCGAAATCTGTCGATTTCAGAGAGAAAACTTACCTTTCCGTCGAAACCATGCCCTTCCAAAATTCTTTTCGATGAAATTCTCGATGCCATTCGAATTTTCACGTCAATTTACACGGAAAATACGACTTCTCGTTTCTGAAATAGGGAAATCTGGAAAAAGTGCGAAACTATCGCCTGAAATGCGAAATCTGTCGATTTCAGAGAGAAAACTTACCTTTCCGTCGAAACCATGCCCTTCCAAAATTCTTTTCGATGAAATTCTCGATGCCATTCGAATTTTCACGTCAATTTACACGGAAAATACGACTTCTCGTTTCTGAAATAGGGAAATCTGGAAAAAGTGCGAAACTATCGCCTGAAATGCGAAATCTGTCGATTTCAGAGAGAAAACTTACCTTTCCGTCGAAACCATGCCCTTCCAAAATTCTTTTCGATGAAATTCTCGATGCCATTCGAATTTTCACGTCAATTTACACGGAAAATACGACTTCTCGTTTCTGAAATAGGGAAATCTGGAAAAAGTGCGAAACTATCGCCTGAAATGCGAAATCTGTCGATTTCAGAGAGAAAACTTACCTTTCCGTCGAAACCATGCCCTTCCAAAATTCTTTTCGATGAAATTCTCGATGCCATTCGAATTTTTACGTCAATTTACACGGAAAATACGACTTCTCGTTTCTGAAATAGGGTAATCTGGAAAAAGTGCGAAACTATCGCCTGAAATGCGAAATCTGTCGATTTCAGAGAGAAAACTTACCTTTCCGTCGAAACCATGCCCTTCCAAAATTCTTTTCGATGAAATTCTCGATGCCATTCGAATTTTCACGTCAATTTACACGGAAAATACGATCTCTCGTTTCTGAAATAGGGAAATCTGGAAAAAGTGCGAAACTATCGCCTGAAATGCGAAATCTGTCGATTTCAGAGAGAAAACTTACCTTTCCGTCGAAACCATGCCCTTCCAAAATTCTTTTCGATGAAATTCTCGATGCCATTCGAATTTTCACGTCAATTTACACGGAAAATACGATCTCTCGTTTCTGAAATAGGGAAATCTGGAAAAAGTGCGAAACTATCGCCTGAAATGCGAAATCTGTCGATTTCAGAGAGAAAACTTACCTTTCCGTCGAAACCATGCCCTTCCAAAATTCTTTTCGATGAAATTCTCGATGCCATTCGAATTTTCACGTCAATTTACACGGAAAATACGATGTCTCGTTTCTGAAATAGGGAAATCTGGAAAAAGTGCGAAACTATCGCCTGAAATGCGAAATCTGTCGATTTCAGAGAGAAAACTTACCTTTCCGTCGAAACCATGCCCTTCCAAAATTCTTTTCGATGAAATTCTCGATGCCATTCGAATTTTCACGTCAATTTACACGGAAAATACGATGTCTCGTTTCTGAAATAGGGAAATCTGGAAAAAGTGCGAAACTATCGCCTGAAATGCGAAATCTGTCGATTTCAGAGAGAAAACTTACCTTTCCGTCGAAACCATGCCCTTCCAAAATTCTTTTCGATGAAATTCTCGATGCCATTCGAATTTTCACGTCAATTTACACGGAAAATACGACTTCTCGTTTCTGAAATAGGGAAATCTGGAAAAAGTGCGAAACTATCGCCTGAAATGCGAAATCTGTCGATTTCAGAGAGAAAACTTACCTTTCCGTCGAAACCATGCCCTTCCAAAATTCTTTTCGATGAAATTCTCGATGCCATTCGAATTTTCACGTCAATTTACACGGAAAATACGACTTCTCGTTTCTGAAATAGGGAAATCTGGAAAAAGTGCGAAACTATCGCCTGAAATGCGAAATCTGTCGATTTCAGAGAGAAAACTTACCTTTCCGTCGAAACCATGCCCTTCCAAAATTCTTTTCGATGAAATTCTCGATGCCATTCGAATTTTCACGTCAATTTACACGGAAAATACGACTTCTCGTTTCTGAAATAGGGAAATCTGGAAAAAGTGCGAAACTATCGCCTGAAATGCGAAATCTGTCGATTTCAGAGAGAAAACTTACCTTTCCGTCGAAACCATGCCCTTCCAAAATTCTTTTCGATGAAATTCTCGATGCCATTCGAATTTTTACGTCAATTTACACGGAAAATACGACTTCTCGTTTCTGAAATAGGTTAATCTGGAAAAAGTGCGAAACTATCGCCTGAAATGCGAAATCTGTCGATTTCAGAGAGAAAACTTACCTTTCCGTCGAAACCATGCCCTTCCAAAATTCTTTTCGATGAAATTCTCGATGCCATTCGAATTTTCACGTCAATTTACACGGAAAATACGATCTCTCGTTTCTGAAATAGGGAAATCTGGAAAAAGTGCGAAACTATCGCCTGAAATGCGAAATCTGTCGATTTCAGAGAGAAAACTTACCTTTCCGTCGAAACCATGCCCTTCCAAAATTCTTTTCGATGAAATTCTCGATGCCATTCGAATTTTCACGTCAATTTACACGGAAAATACGATCTCTCGTTTCTGAAATAGGGAAATCTGGAAAAAGTGCGAAACTATCGCCTGAAATGCGAAATCTGTCGATTTCAGAGAGAAAACTTACCTTTCCGTCGAAACCATGCCCTTCCAAAATTCTTTTCGATGAAATTCTCGATGCCATTCGAATTTTCACGTCAATTTACACGGAAAATACGATGTCTCGTTTCTGAAATAGGGAAATCTGGAAAAAGTGCGAAACTATCGCCTGAAATGCGAAATCTGTCGATTTCAGAGAGAAAACTTACCTTTCCGTCGAAACCATGCCCTTCCAAAATTCTTTTCGATGAAATTCTCGATGCCATTCGAATTTTCACGTCAATTTACACGGAAAATACGATGTCTCGTTTCTGAAATAGGGAAATCTGGAAAAAGTGCGAAACTATCGCCTGAAATGCGAAATCTGTCGATTTCAGAGAGAAAACTTACCTTTCCGTCGAAACCATGCCCTTCCAAAATTCTTTTCGATGAAATTCTCGATGCCATTCGAATTTTCACGTCAATTTACACGGAAAATACGATGTCTCGTTTCTGAAATAGGGAAATCTGGAAAAAGTGCGAAACTATCGCCTGAAATGCGAAATCTGTCGATTTCAGAGAGAAAACTTACCTTTCCGTCCAAACCATGCCCTTCCAAAATTCTTTTCGCTGAAATTCTCGATGCCATTCGAATTTTCACGTCAATTTACACGGAAAATACGATCTCTCGTTTCTGAAATGGGGAAATCTGGAAAAAGTGCGAAACTATCGCCTGAAATGCGAAATCTGTCGATTTCAGAGAGAAAACTTACCTTTCCGTCGAAACCATGCCCTTCCAAAATCCTTTTCGATGAAATTCTCGATGCCATTCGAATTTTCACGTCAATTTACACGGAAAATACGATGTCTCGTTTCTGAAATAGGGAAATCTGGAAAAAGTGCGAAACTATCGCCTGAAATGCGAAATCTGTCGATTTCAGAGAGAAAACTTACCTTTCCGTCGAAACCATGCCCTTCCAAAATTCTTTTCGATGAAATTCTCGATGCCATTCGAATTTTCACGTCAATTTACACGGAAAATACGATCTCTCGTTTCTGAAATAGGGAAATCTGGAAAAAGTTGGAAACTATCGCCTGAAATGCGAAATCTGTCGATTTCAGAGAGAGACTTACATTTCCGTCGAAACCATGCCTTTCCAAAATTCTTTTCGATGAAATTCTCGATGCCATTCGAATTTTCACGTCAATTTACACGGAAAATACGATGTCTCGTTTCTGAAATAGGGAAATCTGGAAAAAGTGCGAAACTATCGCCTGAAATGCGAAATCTGTCGATTTCAGAGAGAAAACTTACCTTTCCGTCGAAACCATGCCCTTCCAAAATTCTTTTCGATGAAATTCTCGATGCCATTCGAATTTTCACGTCAATTTACACGGAAAATACGACTTCTCGTTTCTGAAATAGGGAAATCTGGAAAAAGTGCGAAACTATCGCCTGAAATGCGAAATCTGTCGATTTCAGAGAGAAAACTTACCTTTCCGTCGAAACCATGCCCTTCCAAAATTCTTTTCGATGAAATTCTCGATGCCATTCGAATTTTCACGTCAATTTACACGGAAAATACGACTTCTCGTTTCTGAAATAGGGAAATCTGGAAAAAGTGCGAAACTATCGCCTGAAATGCGAAATCTGTCGATTTCAGAGAGAAAACTTACCTTTCCGTCGAAACCATGCCCTTCCAAAATTCTTTTCGATGAAATTCTCGATGCCATTCGAATTTTCACGTCAATTTACACGGAAAATACGACTTCTCGTTTCTGAAATAGGGAAATCTGGAAAAAGTGCGAAACTATCGCCTGAAATGCGAAATCTGTCGATTTCAGAGAGAAAACTTACCTTTCCGTCGAAACCATGCCCTTCCAAAATTCTTTTCGATGAAATTCTCGATGCCATTCGAATTTTTACGTCAATTTACACGGAAAATACGACTTCTCGTTTCTGAAATAGGGTAATCTGGAAAAAGTGCGAAACTATCGCCTGAAATGCGAAATCTGTCGATTTCAGAGAGAAAACTTACCTTTCCGTCGAAACCATGCCCTTCCAAAATTCTTTTCGATGAAATTCTCGATGCCATTCGAATTTTCACGTCAATTTACACGGAAAATACGATCTCTCGTTTCTGAAATAGGGAAATCTGGAAAAAGTGCGAAACTATCGCCTGAAATGCGAAATCTGTCGATTTCAGAGAGAAAACTTACCTTTCCGTCGAAACCATGCCCTTCCAAAATTCTTTTCGATGAAATTCTCGATGCCATTCGAATTTTCACGTCAATTTACACGGAAAATACGATCTCTCGTTTCTGAAATAGGGAAATCTGGAAAAAGTGCGAAACTATCGCCTGAGATGCGAAATCTGTCGATTTCAGAGAGAAAACTTACCTTTCCGTCGAAACCATGCCCTTCCAAAATTCTTTTCGATGAAATTCTCGATGCCATTCGAATTTTCACGTCAATTTACACGGAAAATACGATCTCTCGTTTCTGAAATAGGGAAATCTGGAAAAAGTGCGAAACTATCGCCTGAAATGCGAAATCTGTCGATTTCAGAGAGAAAACTTACCTTTCCGTCGAAACCATGCCCTTCCAAAATTCTTTACGATGAAATTCTCGATGCCATTCGAATTTTCACGTCAATTTACACGGAAAATACGATCTCTCGTTTCTGAAATAGGGAAATCTGGAAAAAGTGCGAAACTATCGCCTGAAATGCGAAATCTGTCGATTTCAGAGAGAAAACTTACCTTTCCGTCGAAACCATGCCCTTCCAAAATTCTTTTCGATGAAATTCTCGATGCCATTCGAATTTTCACGTCAATTTACACGGAAAATACGATCTCTCGTTTCTGAAATAGGGAAATCTGGAAAAAGTGCGAAACTATCGCCTGAAATGCGAAATCTGTCGATTTCAGATAGAAAACTTACCTTTCCGTCGAAACCATGCCCTTCCAAAATTCTTTTCGATGAAATTCTTGATGCCATTCGAATTTTCACGTCAATTTACACGGAAAATACGATGTCTCGTTTCTGAAATAGGGAAATCTGGAAAAAGTGCGAAACTATCGCCTGAAATGCGAAATCTGTCGATTTCAGAGAGAAAACTTACCTTTCCGTCGAAACCATGCCCTTCCAAAATTCTTTCCGATGAAATTCTCGATGCCATTCGAATTTTCACGTCAATTTACACGGAAAATACGATCTCTCGTTTCTGAAATAGGGAAATCTGGAAAAAGTGCGAAACTATCGCCTGAAATGCGAAATCTGTCGATTTCAGAGAGAAAACTTACCTTTCCGTCGAAACCATGCCCTTCCAAAATTCTTTACGATGAAATTCTCGATGCCATTCGAATTTTCACGTCAATTTACACGGAAAATGCGGTCTCTCGTTTCTGAAATAGGATATCTGGAAAAAGTGCGAAACTATCGCCTGAAATGCGAAATCTGTTGATTTCAGAGAGAAAACTTACCTTTCCGTCGAAACCATGCCCTTCCAAAATTCTTTTCGATGAAATTCTCGATGCCATTCGAATTTTCTCGTTTCTGAAATAGGGAAATCTGGAAAAAGTGCGAAACTATCGCCTGAAATGCGAAATCTGTCGATTTCAGATAGAAAACTTACCTTTCCGTCGAAACCATGCCCTTCCAAAATTCTTTTCGATGAAATTCTTGATGCCATTCGAATTTTCACGTCAATTTACACGGAAAATACGATGTCTCGTTTCTGAAATAGGGAAATCTGGAAAAAGTGCGAAACTATCGCCTGAAATGCGAAATCTGTCGATTTCAGAGAGAAAACTTACCTTTCCGTCGAAACCATGCCCTTCCAAAATTCTTTCCGATGAAATTCTCGATGCCATTCGAATTTTCACGTCAATTTACACGGAAAATACGATCTCTCGTTTCTGAAATAGGGAAATCTGGAAAAAGTGCGAAACTATCGCCTGAAATGCGAAATCTGTCGATTTCAGAGAGAAAACTTACCTTTCCGTCGAAACCATGCCCTTCCAAAATTCTTTACGATGAAATTCTCGATGCCATTCGAATTTTCACGTCAATTTACACGGAAAATACGATCTCTCGTTTCTGAAATAGGGAAATCTGGAAAAAAGTGCGAAACTATCGCCTGAAATGCGAAATCTGTTGATTTCAGAGAGAAAACTTACCTTTCCGTCGAAACCATGCCCTTCCAAAATTCTTTTCGATGAAATTCTCGATGCCATTCGAATTTTCACGTCAATTTACAAGGAAAATACGATGTCTCGTTTCTGAAATAGGGATATCTGGAAAAAGTGCGAAACTATCGCCTGAAATGCGAAATCTCTCGATTTCAGAGAGAAAACTTACCTTTCCGTCGAAACCATGCCCTTCCAAAATTCTTTTCGATGAAATTCTCGATGCCATTCGAATTTTCACGTCAATTTACACGGAAAATACGATCTCTCGTCTCTGAAATAGGGAAATCTGGAAAAAGTGCGAAACTATCGCCTGAAATGCGAAATCTGTCGATTTCAGAGAGAAAACTTACCTTTCCGTCGAAACCATGCCCTTCCAAAATTCTTTTCGATGAAATTCTCGATGCCATTCGAATTTTCACGTCAATTTACACGGAAAATACGATGTCTCGTTTCTGAAATAGGGAAATCTGGAAAAAGTGCGAAACTATCGCCTGAAATGCGAAATCTGTCGATTTCAGAGAGAAAACTTACCTTTCCGTCGAAACCATGCCCTTCCAAAATTGTTTTCGAAGAAATTCTCGATGCCATTCGAATTTTCACGTCAATTTACACGGAAAATACGATGTCTCGTTTCTGAAATAGGGAAATCTGGAAAAAGTGCGAAACTATCGCCTGTAATGCGAAATCTGTCGATTTCAGAGAGAAAACTTACTTTTCCGTCGAAACCATGCCCTTCCAAAATTCTTTTCGATGAAATTCTCGATGCCATTCGAATTTTAACGTCAATTTACACGGAAAATACGATGTCTCGTTTCTGAAATAGGGAAATCTGGAAAAAGTGCGAAACTATCGCCTGAAATGCGAAATCTGTCGATTTCAGAGAGAAAACTTACCTTTCCGTCGAAACCATGCCCTTCCAAAATTCTTTTCGATGAAACTCTCGATGCCATTCGAATTTTCACGTCAATTTACACGGAAAATACGATGTCTCGTTTCTGAAATAGGGAAATCTGGAAAAAGTGCGAAACTATCGCCTGAAATGCGAAATCTGTCGATTTCAGAGAGAAAACTTACCTTTCCGTCGAAACCATGCCCTTCCAAAATTCTTTTCGATGAAATTCTCGATGCCATTCGAATTTTCTCGATTCTGAAATAGGGAAATCTGAAAAAAGTGCGAAACTATCGCCTGAAATGCGAAATCTGTCGATTTCAGAGAGAAAACTTACCTTTCCATCGAAACCATGCCCTTCCAAAATTCTTTTCGATGAAATTCTCGATGCCATTCGAATTTTCACGTCAATTTACACGGAAAATACGATGTCTCGTTTCTGAAATAGGGAAATCTGGAAAAAGTGCGAAACTATCGCCTGAAATGCGAAATCTGTCGATTTCAGAGAGAAAACTTACCTTTCCGTCGAAACCATGCCCTTCCAAAATTGTTTTCGAAGAAATTCTCGATGCCATTCGAATTTTCACGTCAATTTACACGGAAAATACGATGTCTCGTTTCTGAAATAGGGAAATCTGGAAAAAGTGCGAAACTATCGCCTGTAATGCGAAATCTGTCGATTTCAGAGAGAAAACTTACCTTTCCGTCGAAACCATGCCCTTCCAAAATTCTTTTCGATGAAATTCTCGATGCCATTTGAATTTTCACGTCAATTTACACGGAAAATACGATGTCTCGTTTCTGAAATAGGGAAATCTGGAAAAAGTGCGAAACTATCGCCTGAAATGCGAAATCTGTCGATTTCAGAGAGAAAACTTACCTTTTCGTCGAAACCATGCCCTTCCAAAATTCTTTTCGATGAAATTCTCGATGCCATTCGAATTTTCTCGTTTCTGAAATAGGGAAATCTGGAAAAAGTGCGAAACTATCGCCTGAAATGCGAAATCTGTCGATTTCAGAGAGAAAACTTACCTTTCCGTCGAAACCATGCCCTTCCAAAATTCTTTTCGATGAAATTCTCGATGCCATTCGAATTTTCACGTCAATTTAACGGAAAATACGATCTCTCGTTTCTGAAATAGGGAAATCTGGAAAAAGTGCGAAACTATCGCCTGAAATGCGAAATCTGTCGATTTCAGAGAGAAAACTTACCTTTCCGTCGAAACCATGCCCTTCCAAAATTCTTTTCCATGAAATTCTCGATGCCATTCGAATTTTCACGTCAATTTACACGGAAAATACGATCTCTCGTTTCGGAAATAGTGAAATCTGGAAAAAGTGCGAAACTATCGCCTGAAATGCGAAATCTGTCGATTTCAGAGAGAAAACTTACCTTTCCGTCGAAACCATGCCCTTCCAAAATTCTTTTCGATGAAATTCTCGATGCCATTCGAATTTTCACGTCAATTTACACGGAAAATACGATGTCTCGTTTCTGAAATAGGGAAATCTGGAAAAAGTGCGAAACTATCGCCTGAAATGCGAAATCTGTCGATTTCAGAGAGAAAACTTACCTTTCCGTCGAAACCATGCCCTTCCAAAATTCTTTTCGATGAAATTCTCGATGCCATTCGAATTTTCACGTCAATTTACACGGAAAATACGATGTCTCGTTTCTGAAATAGGGAAATCTGGAAAAAGTGCGAAACTATCGCCTGAAATGCGAAATCTGTCGATTTCAGAGAGAAAACTTACCTTTCCGTCGAAACCATGCCCTTCCAAAATTCTTTTCGATGAAATTCTCGATGCCATTCGAATTTTCACGTCAATTTACACGGAAAATACGATGTCTCGTTTCTGAAATAGGGAAATCTGGAAAAAGTGCGAAACTATCGCCTGAAATGCGAAATCTGTCGATTTCAGAGAGAAAACTTACCTTTCCGTCGAAACCATGCCCTTCCAAAATTCTTTTCGATGAAATTCTCGATGCCATTCGAATTTTCACGTCAATTTACACGGAAAATACGATGTCTCGTTTCTGAAATAGGGAAATCTGGAAAAAGTGCGAAACTATCGCCTGAAATGCGAAATCTGTCGATTTCAGAGAGAAAACTTACCTTTCCGTCGAAACCATGCCCTTCCAAAATTCTTTTCGATGAAATTCTCGATGCCATTCGAATTTTCACGTCAATTTACAGGGAAAATACGATGTCTCGTTTCTGAAATAGGGAAATCTGGAAAAAGTGCGAAACTATCGCCTGAAATGCGAAATCTGTCGATTTCAGAGAGAAAACTTACCTTTCCGTCGAAACCATGCCCTTCCAAAATTCTTTTCGATGAAATTCTCGATGCCATTCGAATTTTCACGTCAATTTACACGGAAAATACGATGTCTCGTTTCTGAAATAGGGAAATCTGGAAAAAGTGCGAAACTATCGCCTGAAATGCGAAATCTGTCGATTTCAGAGAGAAAACTTACCTTTCCGTCGAAACCATGCCCTTCCAAAATTCTTTTCGATGAAATTCTCGATGCCATTCGAATTTTCACGTCAATTTACACGGAAAATACGATGTCTCGTTTCTGAAATAGGGAAATCTGGAAAAAGTGCGAAACTATCGCCTGAAATGCGAAATCTGTCGATTTCAGAGAGAAAACTTACCTTTCCGTCGAAACCATGCCCTTCCAAAATTCTTTTCGATGAAATTCTCGATGCCATTCGAATTTTCACGTCAATTTACACGGAAAATACGATGTCTCGTTTCTGAAATAGGGAAATCTGGAAAAAGTGCGAAACTATCGCCTGAAATGCGAAATCTGTCGATTTCAGAGAGAAAACTTACCTTTCCGTCGAAACCATGCCCTTCCAAAATTCTTTTCGATGAAATTCTCGATGCCATTCGAATTTTCACGTCAATTTACACGGAAAATACGATCTCTCGTTTCTGAAATAGGGAAATCTGGAAAAAGTGCGAAACTATCGCCTGAAATGCGAAATCTGTCGATTTCAGAGAGAAAACTTACCTTTCCGTCGAAACCATGCCCTTCCAAAATTCTTTTCGATGAAATTCTCGATGCCATTCGAATTTTCACGTCAATTTACACGGAAAATACGATGTCTCGTTTCTGAAATAGGGAAATCTGGAAAAAGTGCGAAACTATCGCCTGAAATGCGAAATCTGTCGATTTCAGAGAGAAAACTTACCTTTCCGTCGAAACCATGCCCTTCCAAAATTCTTTTCGATGAAATTCTCGATGCCATTCGAATTTTCACGTCAATTTACACGGAAAATACGATGTCCCGTTTCTGAAATAGGGAAATCTGGAAAAAGTGCGAAACTATCGCCTGAAATGCGAAATCTGTCGATTTCAGAGAGAAAACTTACCTTTCCGTCGAAACCATGCCCTTCCAAAATTCTTTTCGATGAAATTCTCGATGCCATTCGAATTTTCACGTCAATTTACACGGAAAATACGATGTCTCGTTTCTGAAATAGGGAAATCTGGAAAAAGTGCGAAACTATCGCCTGAAATGCGAAATCTGTCGATTTCAGAGAGAAAACTTACCTTTCCGTCGAAACCATGCCCTTCCAAAATTCTTTTCGATGAAATTCTCGATGCCATTCGAATTTTCACGTCAATTTACACGGAAAATACGATGTCTCGTTTCTGAAATAGGGAAATCTGGAAAAAGTGCGAAACTATCGCCTGAAATGCGAAATCTGTCGATTTCAGAGAGAAAACTTACCTTTCCGTCGAAACCATGCCCTTCCAAAATTCTTTTCGATGAAATTCTCGATGCCATTCGAATTTTCACGTCAATTTACACGGAAAATACGATGTCTCGTTTCTGAAATAGGGAAATCTGGAAAAAGTGCGAAACTATCGCCTGAAATGCGAAATCTGTCGATTTCAGAGAGAAAACTTACCTTTCCGTCGAAACCATGCCCTTCCAAAATTCTTTTCGATGAAATTCTCGATGCCATTCGAATTTTCACGTCAATTTACACGGAAAATACGATGTCTCGTTTCTGAAATAGGGAAATCTGGAAAAAGTGCGAAACTATCGCCTGAAATGCGAAATCTGTCGATTTCAGAGAGAAAACTTACCTTTCCGTCGAAACCATGCCCTTCCAAAATTCTTTTCGATGAAATTCTCGATGCCATTCGAATTTTCACGTCAATTTACACGGAAAATACGATGTCTCGTTTCTGAAATAGGGAAATCTGGAAAAAGTGCGAAACTATCGCCTGAAATGCGAAATCTGTCGATTTCAGAGAGAAAACTTACCTTTCCGTCGAAACCATGCCCTTCCAAAATTCTTTTCGATGAAATTCTCGATGCCATTCGAATTTTCACGTCAATTTACACGGAAAATACGATGTCTCGTTTCTGAAATAGGGAAATCTGGAAAAAGTGCGAAACTATCGCCTGAAATGCGAAATCTGTCGATTTCAGAGAGAAAACTTACCTTTCCGTCGAAACCATGCCCTTCCAAAATTCTTTTCGATGAAATTCTCGATGCCATTCGAATTTTCACGTCAATTTACAGGGAAAATACGATGTCTCGTTTCTGAAATAGGGAAATCTGGAAAAAGTGCGAAACTATCGCCTGAAATGCGAAATCTGTCGATTTCAGAGAGAAAACTTACCTTTCCGTCGAAACCATGCCCTTCCAAAATTCTTTTCGATGAAATTCTCGATGCCATTCGAATTTTCACGTCAATTTACACGGAAAATACGATGTCTCGTTTCTGAAATAGGGAAATCTGGAAAAAGTGCGAAACTATCGCCTGAAATGCGAAATCTGTCGATTTCAGAGAGAAAACTTACCTTTCCGTCGAAACCATGCCCTTCCAAAATTCTTTTCGATGAAATTCTCGATGCCATTCGAATTTTCACGTCAATTTACACGGAAAATACGATGTCTCGTTTCTGAAATAGGGAAATCTGGAAAAAGTGCGAAACTATCGCCTGAAATGCGAAATCTGTCGATTTCAGAGAGAAAACTTACCTTTCCGTCGAAACCATGCCCTTCCAAAATTCTTTTCGATGAAATTCTCGATGCCATTCGAATTTTCACGTCAATTTACACGGAAAATACGATGTCTCGTTTCTGAAATAGGGAAATCTGGAAAAAGTGCGAAACTATCGCCTGAAATGCGAAATCTGTCGATTTCAGAGAGAAAACTTACCTTTCCGTCGAAACCATGCCCTTCCAAAATTCTTTTCGATGAAATTCTCGATGCCATTCGAATTTTCACGTCAATTTACACGGAAAATACGATCTCTCGTTTCTGAAATAGGGAAATCTGGAAAAAGTGCGAAACTATCGCCTGAAATGCGAAATCTGTCGATTTCAGAGAGAAAACTTACCTTTCCGTCGAAACCATGCCCTTCCAAAATTCTTTTCGATGAAATTCTCGATGCCATTCGAATTTTCACGTCAATTTACACGGAAAATACGATGTCTCGTTTCTGAAATAGGGAAATCTGGAAAAAGTGCGAAACTATCGCCTGAAATGCGAAATCTGTCGATTTCAGAGAGAAAACTTACCTTTCCGTCGAAACCATGCCCTTCCAAAATTCTTTTCGATGAAATTCTCGATGCCATTCGAATTTTCACGTCAATTTACACGGAAAATACGATGTCTCGTTTCTGAAATAGGGAAATCTGGAAAAAGTGCGAAACTATCGCCTGAAATGCGAAATCTGTCGATTTCAGAGAGAAAACTTACCTTTCCGTCGAAACCATGCCCTTCCAAAATTCTTTTCGATGAAATTCTCGATGCCATTCGAATTTTCACGTCAATTTACACGGAAAATACGATCTCTCGTTTCTGAAATAGGGAAATCTGGAAAAAGTGCGAAACTATCGCCTGAAATGCGAAATCTGTCGATTTCAGAGAGAAAACTTACCTTTCCGTCGAAACCATGCCCTTCCAAAATTCTTTTCGATGAAATTCTCGATGCCATTCGAATTTTCACGTCAATTTACACGGAAAATACGATCTCTCGTTTCGGAAATAGTGAAATCTGGAAAAAGTGCGAAACTATCGCCTGAAATGCGAAATCTGTCGATTTCAGAGAGAAAACTTACCTTTCCGTCGAAACCATGCCCTTCCAAAATTCTTTTCGATGAAATTCTCGATGCCATTCGAATTTTCACGTCAATTTACACGGAAAATACGATGTCTCGTTTCTGAAATAGGGAAATCTGGAAAAAGTGCGAAACTATCGCCTGAAATGCGAAATCTGTCGATTTCAGAGAGAAAACTTACCTTTCCGTCGAAACCATGCCCTTCCAAAATTCTTTTCGATGAAATTCTCGATGCCATTCGAATTTTCACGTCAATTTACACGGAAAATACGATGTCTCGTTTCTGAAATAGGGAAATCTGGAAAAAGTGCGAAACTATCGCCTGAAATGAGAAATATGTCGATTTCAGAGAGAAAACTTACCTTTCCGTCGAAACCATGCCCTTCCAAAATTCTTTTCGATGAAATTCTCGATGCCATTCGAATTTTCACGTCAATTTACACGGAAAATACGATCTCTCGTTTCTGAAATAGGGAAATCTGGAAAAAGTGCGAAACTATCGCCTGAAATGCGAAATCTGTCGATTTCAGAGAGAAAACTTACCTTTCCGTCGAAACCATGCCCTTCCAAAATTCTTTTCGATGAAATTCTCGATGCCATTCGAATTTTCACGTCAATTTACACGGAAAATACGATGTCTCGTTTCTGAAATAGGGAAATCTGGAAAAAGTGCGAAACTATCGCTTGAAATGCGAAATCTGTCGATTTCAGAGAGAAAACTTACCTTTCCGTCGACACCATGCCCTTCCAAAATTCTTTTCGATGAAATTCTCGATGCCATTCGAATTTTCACGTCAATTTACACGGAAAATACGATGTCTCGTTTCTGAAATAGGGAAATCTGGAAAAAGTGCGAAACTATCGCCTGAAATGCGAAATCTGTCGATTTCAGAGAGAAAACTTACCTTTCCGTCGAAACCATGCCCTTCCAAAATTCTTTTCGATGAAATTCTCGATGCCATTCGAATTTTCACGTCAATTTACACGGAAAATACGATGTCTCGTTTCTGAAATAGGGAAATCTGGAAAAAGTGCGAAACTATCGCCTGAAATGCGAAATCTGTCGATTTCAGAGAGAAAACTTACCTTTCCGTCGAAACCATGCCCTTCCAAAATTCTTTTCGATGAAATTCTCGATGCCATTCGAATTTTCACGTCAATTTACACGGAAAATACGATGTCTCGTTTCTGAAATAGGGAAATCTGGAAAAAGTGCGAAACTATCGCCTGAAATGCGAAATCTGTCGATTTCAGAGAGAAAACTTACCTTTCCGTCGAAACCATGCCCTTCCAAAATTCTTTTCGATGAAATTCTCGATGCCATTCGAATTTTCACGTCAATTTACACGGAAAATACGATGTCTCGTTTCTGAAATAGGGAAATCTGGAAAAAGTGCGAAACTATCGCCTGAAATGCGAAATCTGTCGATTTCAGAGAGAAAACGTACCTTTCCGTCGAAACCATGCCCTTCCAAAATTCTTTTCGATGAAATTCTCGATGCCATTCGAATTTTCACGTCAATTTACACGGAAAGTACGATGTCTCGTTTCTGAAATAGGGAAATCTGGAAAAAGTGCGAAACTATCGCCTGAAATGCGAAATCTGTCGATTTCAGAGAGAAAACTTACCTTTCCGTCGAAACCATGCCCTTCCAAAATTCTTTTCGATGAAATTCTCGATGCCATTCGAATTTTCACGTCAATTTACACGGAAAATACGATGTCTCGTTTCTGAAATAGGGAAATCTGGAAAAAGTGCGAAACTATCGCCTGAAATGCGAAATCTGTCGATTTCAGAGAGAAAACTTACCTTTCCGTCGGAAACGATGCCCTTCCAAAATTCTTTTCGATGAAATTCTCGATGCCATTCGAATTTTCACGTCAATTTACACGGAAAGTACGATGTCTCGTTTCTGAAATAGGGAAATCTGGAAAAAGTGCGAAACTATCGCCTGAAATGCGAAATCTGTCGATTTCAGAGAGAAAACTTACCTTTCCGTCGAAACCATGCCCTTCCAAAATTCTTTTCGATGAAATTCTCGATGCCATTCGAATTTTCACGTCAATTTACACGGAAAATACGATGTCTCGTTTCTGAAATAGGGAAATCTGGAAAAAGTGCGAAACTATCGCCTGAAATGTGAAATCTGTCGATTTCAGAGAGAAAACTTACCTTTCCGTCGAAACCATGCCCTTCCAAAATTCTTTTCGATGAAATTCTCGATGCCATTCGAAGTTTCACGTCAATTTACACGGAAAATACGATGTCTCGTTTCTGAAATAGGGAAATCTGGAAAAAGTGCGAAACTATCGCCTGAAATGCGAAATCTGTCGATTTCAGAGAGAAAACTTACCTTTCCGTCGAAACCATGCCCTTCCAAAATTCTTTTCGATGAAATTCTCGATGCCATTCGAATTTTCACGTCAATTTACACGGAAAATACGATGTCTCGTTTCTGAAATAGGGAAATCTGGAAAAAGTGCGAAACTATCGCCTGAAATGCGAAATCTGTCGATTTCAGAGAGAAAACTTACCTTTCCGTCGAAACCATGCCCTTCCAAAATTCTTTTCGATGAAATTCTCGATGCCATTCGAATTTTCACGTCAATTTACACGGAAAATACGATGTCTCGTTTCTGAAATAGGGAAATCTGGAAAAAGTGCGAAACTATCGCCTGAAATGCGAAATCTGTCGATTTCAGAGAGAAAACTTACCTTTCCGTCGAAACCATGCCCTTCCAAAATTCTTTTCGATGAAATTCTCGATGCCATTCGAATTTTCACGTCAATTTACACGGAAAATACGATGTCTCGTTTCTGAAATAGGGAAATCTGGAAAAAGTGCGAAACTATCGCCTGAAATGCGAAATCTGTCGATTTCAGAGAGAAAACGTACCTTTCCGTCGAAACCATGCCCTTCCAAAATTCTTTTCGATGAAATTCTCGATGCCATTCGAATTTTCACGTCAATTTACACGGAAAGTACGATGTCTCGTTTCTGAAATAGGGAAATCTGGAAAAAGTGCGAAACTATCGCCTGAAATGCGAAATCTGTCGATTTCAGAGAGAAAACTTACCTTTCCGTCGAAACCATGCCCTTCCAAAATTCTTTTCGATGAAATTCTCGATGCCATTCGAATTTTCACGTCAATTTACACGGAAAATACGATGTCTCGTTTCTGAAATAGGGAAATCTGGAAAAAGTGCGAAACTATCGCCTGAAATGCGAAATCTGTCGATTTCAGAGAGAAAACTTACCTTTCCGTCGAAACCATGCCCTTCCAAAATTCTTTTCGATGAAATTCTCGATGCCATTCGAATTTTCACGTCAATTTACACGGAAAATACGATGTCTCGTTTCTGAAATAGGGAAATCTGGAAAAAGTGCGAAACTATCGCCTGAAATGCGAAATCTGTCGATTTCAGAGAGAAAACTTACCTTTCCGTCGAAACCATGCCCTTCCAAAATTCTTTTCGATGAAATTCTCGATGCCATTCGAATTTTCACGTCAATTTACACGGAAAATACGATGTCTCGTTTCTGAAATAGGGAAATCTGGAAAAAGTGCGAAACTATCGCCTGAAATGCGAAATCTGTCGATTTCAGAGAGAAAACGTACCTTTCCGTCGAAACCATGCCCTTCCAAAATTCTTTTCGATGAAATTCTCGATGCCATTCGAATTTTCACGTCAATTTACACGGAAAATACGATGTCTCGTTTCTGAAATAGGGAAATCTGGAAAAAAGTGCGAAACTATCGCCTGAAATGCGAAATCTGTCGATTTCAGAGAGAAAACTTACCTTTCCGTCGAAACCATGCCCTTCCAAAATTCTTTTCGATGAAATTCTCGATGCCATTCGAATTTTCACGTCAATTTACACGGAAAATACGATCTCTCGTTTCTGAAATAGGGAAATCTGGAAAAAGTGCGAAACTATCGCCTGAAATGCGAAATCTGTCGATTTCAGAGAGAAAACTTACCTTTCCGTCGAAACCATGCCCTTCCAAAATTCTTTTCGATGAAATTCTCGATGCCATTCGAATTTTCACGTCAATTTACACGGAAAGTACGATGTCTCGTTTCTGAAATAGGGAAATCTGGAAAAAGTGCGAAACTATCGCCTGAAATGCGAAATCTGTCGATTTCAGAGAGAAAACTTACCTTTCCGTCGAAACCATGCCCTTCCAAAATTCTTTTCGATGAAATTCTCGATGCCATTCGAATTTTCACGTCAATTTACACGGAAAATACGATGTCTCGTTTCTGAAATAGGGAAATCTGGAAAAAGTGCGAAACTATCGCCTGAAATGTGAAATCTGTCGATTTCAGAGAGAAAACTTACCTTTCCGTCGAAACCATGCCCTTCCAAAATTCTTTTCGATGAAATTCTCGATGCCATTCGAAGTTTCACGTCAATTTACACGGAAAATACGATGTCTCGTTTCTGAAATAGGGAAATCTGGAAAAAGTGCGAAACTATCGCCTGAAATGCGAAATCTGTCGATTTCAGAGAGAAAACTTACCTTTCCGTCGAAACCATGCCCTTCCAAAATTCTTTTCGATGAAATTCTCGATGCCATTCGAATTTTCACGTCAATTTACACGGAAAATACGATCTCTCGTTTCTGAAATAGGGAAATCTGGAAAAAGTGCGAAACTATCGCCTGAAATGCGAAATCTGTCGATTTCAGAGAGAAAACTTACCTTTCCGTCGAAACCATGCCCTTCCAAAATTCTTTTCGATGAAATTCTCGATGCCATTCGAATTTTCACGTCAATTTACACGGAAAATACGATCTCTCGTTTCGGAAATAGTGAAATCTGGAAAAAGTTCGAAACTATCGCCTGAAATGCGAAATCTGTCGATTTCAGAGAGAAAACTTACCTTTCCGTCGAAACCATGCCCTTCCAAAATTCTTTTCGATGAAATTCTCGATGCCATTCGAATTTTCACGTCAATTTACACGGAAAATACGATCTCTCGTTTCTGAAATAGGGAAATCTGGAAAAAGTGCGAAACTATCGCCTGAAATGCGAAATCTGTCGATTTCAGAGAGAAAACTTACCTTTCCGTCGAAACTGTG